>JAUTWP010106167.1:0-11828 GCA_033042655.1 Cyathermia naticoides
CAATGTAAAAAAGTAGGTTTATTTTTGTTGAAAATAAAGGTAATTACTTCAAAAACCTAAATCTCACAAAACCTACAATGTAAAAAAGTAGGTTTATTTTTGTTGAAAATAAAGGTAATTACTTCAAAAACCTAAATCTCACAAAACCTACACTCTATAAAAAAGTATATTTATTTTTTGTTTAAAATAAAGGTAATTACTTCAAAAACCTGAATTACATATCAGGTAATGAATTAATCTATATTTAATTATATAATTATATTGCAGTAATTTGACACTACCAAACTGCTAATCCAAACCACTTAGCCTATGTGTTAGCAGCATGCTTCTTTTAGTGGATGTCTCGAATAACTTTTATTAACACCTAAAAGCCACTTATTTAAAAACAAAACACACACCAAAACAACCAGTGATCAGTAGGCCTATACAGACATTATTTTTCATTTATTTATTTTTATTTATTTTGTTGGTTTTAATTTACACTTCTTTTTTCTAGATAAGATAATGAAATTACACATTGTTTTCATTTTTTAGAGCAGAGATATCGAGAGTTAGTTTCTCCCTCTCACTTGGCACTGATAGCCAACATGTCGGGCTGTAACCAACGACCGAAGAATATCGACTGCTCCAACACATGCTTTCACCGCGAGTACCGCACACTTGACGGAACCTGTAACAACATTGAGAACCCAACATGGGGAGCATCCAACATGGGTCTTTATAGACTGCTGGATCCTATATATGAAAATGGATTTAACACCCCCGTAGGTATGCTCAATTAAAGATGAAATCTGTGTATTACTGAAAATTGGATGTCAGTTTTGATGGTTATTATGGTGACAATGCATAAACAAAATCAACATTTGAACTTTTTTTTTTTATTCAGAACAGTGTCTAAAATTGTTTCACCTGTGGGGAAAATTGTAAATTAAAATCAACCTTTAAAACAAATAGGTTTGATATCACTGTTTTCTAAAAATGTACTCACACAAAATATTCTGTGTATGCTTGTATAACATTGATCAATGTCGTTAAACAAACCTTCCTTTTCTTCTCATACAACATATTTTATTTAACTTTGCAAACTAATAGTCTCTATCACACAGTTTTATCTTAGCCAGTATCATTTATTACTTAACTCCAGCTTCTGTTAATTGTTCTTCTCTTTTACCAAGAATATTTTATCTTTTTACTAGCTACCATTCTTTTCATTTTACTAACATATTAAAATAAAAGTAATTTTTTGGTGGTCACAGTAGAACCTTTATAAGTTTTAATATTACAATTTTTAGGTGGTTACAGTAGAACTGTTATAAGTTTTAATATTACAGTTTTTTGGTGGTTACAGTAGAACTGTTATAAGTTGTAATATTACAATTTTTTGGTGGTTACAGTAGAACTGTTATAAGTTTTAATATTACAATTTTCAGGATGGAATCGAGCTAAGCGTTACAGTGGACATCAACTACCCAGTCCACGTCTGGTCTCACTGCTGATAATGTCGACACATCACATCACTGATGATTTGAAGAACTCACACATGCTCATGCAGTGGGGTCAGTTCATGGACCATGACATGTCCCTCGCTCCTCAGGCCGTCAGTAATGCCAGATTCAGTGATGGGCGACGGTGCAACGAAACCTGCGATAATCAAAGTCCGTGCTTTCCCATTCCTGTCCCGGCAAGTGATCCAAGAGTGAATAAGAATTGCTTGGGATTTGCAAGATCTAGTGCAACATGTAATTCGGGAACAACGTCAATATTTTTCAACACCATTGCTCCACGAGAACAGATGAATGTCCTCACAGCCTACATCGATGCGTCTAATGTTTATGGCAGTACGTCTGAGGAAGCTGAGCATCTGCGGGAATTGTCTACTGACCGAGGCATGCTGCGTCAGGGACCAATTTCAATCCATGGTACACGATTTCTTCCTTTCAATCACAACACACTGGCAGAAATGGACTGCCAGATCGAGACATCGAAACGACACGTGCCATGCTTCCTAGCAGGAGACCACAGGGTGAATGAACACCTGTCTCTTACATCAATGCATACGGTGTGGTACAGAGAACACAATCGCATTGCTACACTGTTCCGTCAGCTTAATCCACACTGGGATGGCAACAAAATCTACCACACAGCTAGAAAAGTGGTGGGTGCCATGTTACAGCATATAACATTCAAACAATGGCTTCCCTATGTCATCGGACCGAAGGGTATGGCTTTGTTAGGTGAATACAAAGGGTACGATCCGACGGTTAACCCAACTATTGCTAATGAGTTTGCAACAGCAGCATTCAGATTTGGACATTCTATAATCCAGCCTATTATGTTCCGACTTAATGAATCATTTCTGCCTATACCAGAAGGAAACCTGCCACTTCACAGAGCTTTTTTCGCACCGTATCGCCTCGTGGAGGAAGGCGGGATAGACCCGTTGTTGCGGGGCATGTTTGGCGTTCCAGCCAAGAAGAAAATGCCAGGTGAAATTATAAATACTGAGTTGACAGAGAAGTTGTTTAAAATGTCAAATGATATCGGAATGGATCTGGCATCACTGAACATTCAGCGTGGACGAGATCATGGGTTCCCATTCTACAACTCATACAGAGAGTTCTGTAATTTAACACGTGCAGTGACATTCGAGGATTTCCGCAATGAGATCCATGACCGAGACACCAGGCAGAAAATGCAAGCTCTTTACGGCAGTCCAGGTAACTAAAGACTTGTTTTCTATTTCAAAACACATCTAAATTCATTAATGTAAACTATAATATCGGCACCTTAATAAAATAATTGCCTACGTCATATTTTCTACTTTTGAGAAAAAAAGAAAAATGTAATTGTTATTTGTACTGTATCAATTATATTGAACAATTCGATTGACCTTAAAATGCACCATGACTAGCATTTATTAATTAGGCAACTTTACCACAGATGTCTCTTAAGGTGAAGAGCTGATTTAGTCAAAAATATCAATTTGGACAAAAAATGACAGGCATTTGTTTTATTAAGGTGACAATATATAATTAATATGAACATTTTAAATTAAATGAATTCAGACAATAATTGCAGAAAATTTCTTGCAACCATTACTGACCATCTCTCACTTTGTTTGTCTTGTTGTTGGTATATCAAAATTATAAGATGTACATTCTCGTCCATAGAACAGTGCATATAAAAAACCCTTTGCCTGTGTGACAGTGGAAAGAATCTTTTATAGATTTTATTTCAGAAATACTGTATGTTTGACACCTAACAACTATTTACTGATCAAAATATTTGTTGCCATCATTTACCGTAATACACATTTCTTTTCAAAATAAATTGTATGTTTTCAGGGATTAATGTACCATACAATTTGGGGCTGGTCACAGGCCCCATTTCTCTTCAAAAATTCTTTCATTTGACACCAAATTCCCAATTTTAAACTTTTATTCCCAGTTTTATGAAAAAGGGACCCAGATTTTTAGAGCTTTTTTATTTTTAAGTACCGGTAGCATTGATATGGTAAGAGAGAAAAATTATCTCTTATTTAAAGATTTAAATAATCCATCGACCATGCTTCTGTTTCAGATAACGTGGATTTGTTTGTTGGTGCCATGCAAGAGACGCCACTAGAGGGTGCTAAAATTGGACCCACATTTGTTTGTATTCTGGCCAACCAGTTTAGACGACTCCGAGATGGAGATCGGTAGGCATATTTGTTTGAATAATGTTAATCTACTAGAGTAAAGTCTTTTACTATTTGATTTCTATCCTTTTAATGTACTACTGTTTGGGGACAGGTGATTGTTTTTTTAATGGAAATTCTGTGAATAAAAGACAAAAACAAACAATAAACCTAACCAACAACACCATATTAAGAAATCTGTTATGTTTGAGCATCTAAAATATGTAATTTGTAAATATTATTTTTGTCCCATTTTATAATACATGTATAACTTTTTAATTAAAGCCATGCCACTCGTCTTTTCATCCTTTATTTGTGTAATATTTATAGTGTACTGTAATTTAATTTAAAATGGATGGTTTGGTGATAAAACATTTATTTTACATGTTTTTAAAAATGACTTTGGCATGAAATCCCTGGGACTTTAAAATCGGTGGTTTGCTAACAAAATGTATGCTTTACATACAGTTTATTTTTTAAGGTTTTGGCATGTTAAAATGCGTGGTTTGATAACATAATATATGTTTTACACATGGTTTATTTTTTTAGATTTTGGCACGAAAACCCTGGCGTGTTTACCCCGGAGCAAGTTCTACAGATAAAGCGGGCATCTTTGGCTCGAGTTATATGTGACAACAGTGACAACATCGACCGAGTGCAGCGGGACGTGTTTCTGCGTGTAGCAACTGATGATGAGTACATCAGCTGTGATGACATCTCTCGCATTGATCTCAGAATGTGGACGGACTGCTGTGAAGGTAAGCTATTATTAGACTTCAGGGCTTGAAATTAATGGCGGCACTGGCAGGCATAAATTTCCATAGACTAGGTGCTTCAATGGTGTCTATTTTTGGCCACTGGCAATGTTCTGGTTTACCCTCCTTTCGCTTGTCACTACCCCTTATCTCGTTTTCTTTCCCAACAAAATAACTTCTATTATGTTTATTTGTTGCAAAAGTTAGTTTTAACAAATTGCCATAGGTTGAATCAAAATCAACCATGGCCAAAACTTTTCTAAACTGCAGTGGGTTACAAATTCTTAATTTTTAGCCCTGGACTTAAAACAATATGTGTGTTTTGGTTATACAAATTATAACTTATCCTAATTTTCAATTATCACTGTTGTTTTAGGGAAAGGGAGGAGCAATCTACCCTGTTTTGAACACATTACTAAAAACACATCATTTTTAATTGGCCTTACAACAAACTAAATTATTTTAAGCAGTGCTATATATTGTATTAATAAACATTGACCAAAATATGTGAGCTCATACTGAATGTGTCTAAATTACATTTGCTGCAATTTGATATGACTCATCTTTTAACTTAACATTTATTATATATTATTTTTATTTAGTGGTTTTAGACAGAAAGTGTGTTTTATCTTATCAAATCAAAGAATTTGTTGATTTTATTTGCTAAAAATTTTGATAAAAACAAAACATTTCCTTTCAGACTGTCGAAGAAACACCAATTCTCATTCATTCACTCGACGTTTCCGCGGACGACGCTCCACTGAATACAGCTATCCTGAAGACAAGCCGCTGTTTAATGAGGAGGCTATGAATAGCTCGATACACAGTATAACCGTAGTGCAGCATCCCAAGCACAAAGTCGAAGAGAAAGCTCGTAAAGACCACACTGACCAGAGCTGGTCAGCACGCAATCTGACCGAGTCAGTCAAGAAAGACGTGTATCAGTTGGATTCTAGAATAGAAGGAATGGAGGCAGCGCTTGAAGAGATGTCAAACACCATGCACCAACTACAGAGAAAGGTACAAAGTCCAAGCTTATGTTTAGTATAGATGCACTTTATCAAATCCCTGTCATCCACAACTGGTTCATCAAAGGCTGTGGTATAATTTTGTGTGAAATCCAGTCTGTAGGAAAATGCATATAAAAGACCGCTTGCTGCTTATCAAAATGTAATTGCAGTATCTTCTGAATACAATGAATCATAAAGACACCAACTATCCAGTATATTTGACACCGGATAGGCACCGATTAAACAATGTGCTGGGTTAGGCACTGATTAAACAATGTGCTGGGATAGGCACCAATTAAACAATGTGCTGGTTAAACAATGTGCTGGGATAGGCACCGATTAAACAATGTGCTGGGATAGGTACTGGTTAAACAATGTGCTGGGTTAGGCACTGATTAAACAATGTGCTGGGATAGACACCGATTAAACAATGTGCTGGGATAGGTACTGGTTAAACAATGTGCTGGGATAAACACTGATTAAACAATGTGCTGGGATAGGCACCGATTAAACAATGTGCTGGGATAGGTACTGGTTAAACAATGTGCTGGGATAGACACCGATTAAACAATGTGCTGGGATAGGCACTGATTAAACAATGCTGGGTTAGACACCGATTAAACAATATGCTGGGATAGGCACCGATTAAACAATGTGCTGGGATAGGCACCGATTAAACAATGTGCTGGACAATGTATCAGTTAAATAACGTACAATCTTTACTTTTTCTATATTGCATGTTAGACATCTACCAGCAATAGTATAGCCATTGTTTAAACAATGTACAGAGGTGTTGTTAAACATTCCTTTTCTATGTAATTTCAGATGAGGTTTTTACACAGACTGGTGAAGGGAAAGGTGGGGCTCCACTGTCGCAGTGAAAACAGAAGAAAACATGTGAATGGCTCCAAGTGGAAAATTGACGAATGCAAGACCTGTACCTGTAGAGTAAGTTGATAGAACTGTACACACATGTTGGTGTTACATATACATATGTAGTTGAATATGTATAAAAGATGCCTTGCTGCTTATTTGATAAAACACAGTCTCTGTCTAAAACCACAAAATAAAAATAATATACACTGAACAAAAAAAGAAACTTCCGATTTGTACATATAGTATTTGTTTTGTAAAAGAAATCATTATGAAATGAAATTATATAGGTAGTATTAGCCTTGAGCTGTATTTTCAGGATTCATGAATTTTATCCATTATTTTTGAACTGTTAATTGTCGACAATGTGAAATTCAATTTCCACGTCCATGCATGGTTCGACATGTACAGTGTAGTATTCGGTAAAAAAAAGTTTACTTGTCTTACTGACATTGTTGTCAAGTGAACGAAAATGCTTCAAAATTTGTAAACAAATTAAAGTTTTTTACGTTGTAACATTTTTAGTATGCCAAGAATACCCAATAATTTAAACAAACGGGCGATTGGCATGCTTGGTGCTGGGATGTCAACAGATGTTACAAGGCATGTTGGGAGTAATAGTCAAGCGATATGAAATCTTTTGAGTAAGATTTCAAACGGGAAGCACCAATGACTTGCCACATCATGGACGTCTGCATGTTACGTGTGGTCAAGACTACTATATCATGAACACACATTTGCGCAATTGATTTCAAATCGCTACTGCTGCTAACACACCTGGGCTTCACGATAACCGAATCAGTGGGCTAACTGTTCGTAATCGTCATACCCATTATTAAGTGGGTTTTTTTTTTTTTAACCCTTGCCACCCTTGATCAAAATTTCTCCCAGTTTTTGTTAAATTATGACCTTGATTTTTGCACCAAATTATGCATCATGGAAAACTCTTTAAATGCATATATAACAAGTATTCCTTGGTTTGTTTTCATCAAGTTATGTTCAAGCAAAGATAGCGGAAGTTTCTTATTTTGTTCAGTATATAATAAATGTTCTCAACATTTCATCAACTAACTGTTGACATCATCATGAGAAAACTATTGAAAGAGTTGCGTATGTGGAGGCAGCAGCAGTCTGATTGGTAGATGGTAAAGACCAATATAAACTTTCTATGATGTATGCTATTATAATTAATATAAATTAGAAATAATGTCGTAATTTTGAGTACAATTTATTGTAACAAATTAACAAAAAAAATTAGCACTGATCGTTTTAAAGGAAGTATGGAAGGGTTAAAACATTTGTTTAATATTTCAGAGTTTGAGGGTTAAATTATTTTTTTACATTTTTCAGAGAGGTCAGATTGAGTGTGTAACCATGAAGTGTGCAGCTCTAAACTGCGAATCTCCTAAACAAGTAGCTGGACAGTGCTGTCCCGTATGCTGAACTAGTGCAATACAGGGGAAATCTCTGCCATTGCCAGGTGTGCCAAGACCTTAGATTCCATGGGAACAATCTACTGTGATCCGAAAAATGCCTGCATGTTGATGAAAATGCATGTTTCTGCTATCTCGGATTCTGTGATTGCGACGTATACCCTGTTAGAGATTTCCATAAGCTTTAGGAAATTACTACCACTGAGTTATCACTTATATGTTTGTGATAAAATAGGATATATGTATATTTATTTTTTTGGAAAAAAATGTATATATTTTCAGTGTTATTGTGTTAATGTAGATTAACAATGCTTTGAAAGTTCAGTTCATATCATAATGCTTGAGTTACCTATGTGCAATGTAGATATTATTAATACTAGTAAATAGGATTGAATATGCAAACGTATTAATTACTGTATAAAACCTATAATAACCACTACTGTTCTGAATTATCGTTTTAACATACGTTGTAGTTTAGAAAATAGTATTAAAAATGGACTACTACTTCCTGTAACACATGGTTTTAACATATGTTGTAGTTTAGAATATAGTTTACAAATGGTGACAACAAACTGTGGGTATTTTTTAATAACTGATCCTATACAGTGAAACCCCTCTAAACTGAAAAAAACAATTCGGTCTATTGGACTATTTACCATGGGTGTCCAGTCCAGTTAGGGGGTGTTTCACCGTATTTGTTTTTAGATATCTTGCTGAAAACATAGAGGGGCATGTGAATAGATTTTGCATAATAGTTTTCTAATTGAGGCAGACTTTCAAATGTTCACCTTGTATAACAACCTGTGTATAAACAGCGCATACATATCTTTAGCAAACAAACAGTGACACCTCTCTAAACTGGACACCCATGGAACCAAGTACAATGTCTGGTTTTTAGAGGTGTTGGGTTTTCTGGGGTTTACCCTAAATGGATACATTGGGACCGGATTGTTTTTCCAGTTTAGAGGGTTTCCGGTTTAGACAGTCCACCATACATGTCATTCAACCTGTATATAAAAGCAGTTTTGTAATTCCTTTGGTGACATTTATAGACAGGTTGTTTAAACAGCATAACTTGTTTAATACTTTCAGTCTGATACAGTGGATATCAAATGAAGTATTTAACAACATCTAATAATTATATTTGAATTTATGTGTCTTTCTCATCAGAATGAAAATCTTGTGGTATTGGCTAATGAAACTAAAGGACCTGATATTAGCATATTATTCAGGGTATACAATGTCTTTTACCAGTTCAGTATGAGTTTACATACGTCTAGCTAGAAATGTATCCAGCCCTGTGAGTAGCTTTTATAAATTGTGGTATAGGAAGGTAAAGAAATGAGGAATTATGGGCCACACCAATATTTACAGACTATAAGTATCTATGATAGAGAGACTGGTTTTGAAACTTTTGAAAATTAAATCTTAAGTAACACCTTTTGGTGCCAGATACCTTTTACACTGAAAAGTGCACCCCCACCCAACTTCCTATGCCACAGATAACCACCAGAGGTGATTTCCCCCATGTAACTTTGTATCTTGTTTATGCTTTTGTATGTACATAATGAATGGTGTATAATAGTATCTGTGATAGGTAGATTCTACATACCTGCTTATAATTTGCTTTTTATTATCTACTATATGTTAAAACTGCATTTAAGATTACTCAGTTAAAAAAGCAGGGCCCATGCTTATAAGACTTTTTGTATCCAGGCTCAATGTCATTGATTACTGGTATATCAAGACTATTTTGAGCTAATATGGTATGTGTTGTCCTGTCTCTGTGAAAATGCATATAAAAGATCCCTAACTGCTTATCGAAAAGAATAGCCTATGTGGCAGCAGTGAGTTTCCTCTAAAGAAATGTGCCAAAATGACCATATATTTGATGTCCAATAGCTAATCGGGTAAAAACAATCTGTTTTAGTGGGCATTATTAAATAGTTGGAGCCATGGCATATGGACTCTAAAAGTTTTATAAGCACTGAGCCAGATGAAACTTGTATAGTGACACTTGGATTTTGTTACTCCAGTTTTCATTAAAATGGAAATCAATATGGCTAATCTACATGGATAATATAATCTGACAGCAAAAAAAAAAATGAAGGCCTTTAATATGTTAGGTTAAATCAAATTTTTGTGATATATAGTTTGAGATAAGCATTTAACTAGATTTTTATTTAGCTCTCACCATCCTATCTGACAGAAATGGTCAGTCAGTATGGTAAAAATTATGTGGGCTATAGATTGGATTCTGAATCACTGCTTTACATGTAGTATTTTTTAAAGAATTTATTTTTCAGCATGTTTGTTTATTGAATGTTTTGATGAGGAATTTTGCATTTTAAAATGAAACTTTTTATAGATTGTACATTTAGTTACTGTATCAGCATTTTAAATTTATACTTTACAGTTATTTTTCTTACTTTTTCACAGCAATTTTACTGTTTTTTGTTTTTAGCTTTAATAATTTTTGCAAATACAACCATTATGTTGCAGATGTGTTTTTTGTATTTACAAGGCTGTTACGCAAAAATAACAATGATCACAATTTATCCTTATTTTTAACCATAAAATAGCTATTTAATTATATTACAAAAGTGATGATTGACATTATTTTATTTTGGATCTAGATGTGTGTGTGCGAATTTGTATCTGATTAACATATAACAATATTACAGCTACCTCCAGTTCCCAGTTTTACTTACCTACTTACATGTGATACTCGGTGAGTTGGAAGAAAGTTTTGTGTTTTTAGCTCTAACCACATGCTTAAATATTATATAAATATTATATTGGGCATAAACATATAAATCACACAAATACATAGCATAATATTCAAGTCAAAAAGTAAATTTAAGTTACAATATCTTCCCAATGATATAACATATTTTTACCAATCCAAAATATAAAAAAATTACAGTTACACTTTTAATAACTGCATCTGATTTCCCCATCAATGGGCATTGTCAACTGCTTACATGCATTATGTTTCTCAGACATGATTTAGTTAAAGATGCTAATGCCATCTTGCTAATCTGTGAGTATAATATATTAAATATATTTTTAACTATAAATAGTATAATTCTATGAAAATTTTTATATCAATTTTGTCCTGAATTACAACAAATTGTATTTGAAATCTTATGTTATAATTAAAATTAAAATCTGACAACACTGCAACCTTAGAATTACAATGTACTATTGTGTATGCAAAACCTTAAAGGCGTAACAAAGAACTCTGTACTCCTGGGGTCACTAATGTTTTTATTTGAGAAACATTTATTTTTCTATATTTACACAAAGAATTCTTAATTTTGTGAATATTACTTTAAAATATAAGTTTTCAGTTTGTTACAAAACTGTTCAAGAACTTGATGCAGACATTTCTATGCAAGCTACTTTAAACATGGTAGTGCATGTATTTTATTAAGTTTTCCATTTATAACAAGTGTTCACAGACCCGATGCAGACATTTCTATGCAAGCTTTATTTTGTATTTTTAGTCTGGAACACAGGTGCCCTTTAACAATAATACTAGTCTGAAATTTACCTATCCATTCTTCAGCATTCATTCAAAATGGATAGGTAGACATCAGACTAGTACTATTGGTTATGGGAACCTGTGGTTCAGAATATTTAGCCTCCTTTCAAGTCTTTTAATAACTGAATTCACTGTTGGTGAAATAGATCTGAAGATTTGTATTTTTAGTGTGATTCATATCTTGACCATCCATACTCTGTGATGCATGGATAAATTTATCAATAAATATTTCTTGTATTACGTTGTCTTTGTTGTTAATTTTAGCAATCATTGTGCGTTAGTGGGGTCTTTAAATAAAACAAACTTTACTTTTGTTATTTTTGTTCAAACATTTTAAGCTAGCCACCACGTTTCACTATTATTGGGAAATTAAACAGTGTTAAGAAATACAAAAAAGGAACCTTAAAAATAGATGGCAACTCTTAATACTGTAAATCATAAAATATTAGCGACCTTAAATTTTAGCAATCATTGTGCGTTAGTGGGGTCTTTAAATAAAACAAACTTTACTTTTGTTATTTTTGTTCAAACATT
>JAUTWP010106277.1:0-11827 GCA_033042655.1 Cyathermia naticoides
TGGAACGGAAAATAGCCCAGACTGCAGTTGGGTCCACTGAGAAAGATCGATCCGACGACCGAACGCTTCAAAGGCGGCCGCGCTACGATCTCGGCTACAGCCCGCTCTTATATAGTTTGTAGGCTACGTCATGTGCTTGAACACTTATTTAGTGATGTAGGCAGGTTAAAAATAAATCAGTCCAGTTGTACTTCATTTCATCACATACAACCATATTTTAAACCAGCGTTTGAGGTTTTATTCATCGCCAAACCTTAAACATTTATTTACTCGGGCCCCTGGTAGAAAAAATCTTATCTTTTAAAAAAAAAAAAAAAAATTCTACGAACATTTTTAAATTACTGTTAAAATATTTTCTACGAACATTTTTAAATTACTGTTAAAATATTAAAATGTATGTTCCTAATATTAAATCTATTTTTGGCATGCTTTTCATGCTACCTTTTTAAATTGTTTTAATATCATATCATTAAATAATTATTTTAATGTTAATCGTCGCAAATGGGTCAAAGATTCTCGCAGCGACATTAAACTAAATATTCACTCACACTTGATTTTAAAATGTTCACTTATCAATCGAATTCATTGGCATTGTAAATAGACGTCTGGTAGGGTCAATTTTGTAATAATAAGAAACCCTAAATGGGCCTTAACCGACGTCTACAGTGTGTCTTATATTTGTTAACTTTCACCTATGTACCGAATTCCGTGGTATTAAAAATAGGCAGGATAGTTTGTTCTATAGTTGTTAAATGTCACCTATGTACCGAATTCCGTGGTACTACAAATAGGCAGGATAGTTTGTTCTATAGTTGATAAATGTCACCTATGTACCGAATTACGTGGTATTAAAAATAAGCAGGATAGTTTGTTAAATTTCACCTATGAACCGAATTCCGTGGTATTAAAAATAAGCAGGATAGTTTGTTAAATCTCACCTATGTACCGAATTCCGTGGTATTACAAATCGGCAGGATAGTTTGTTAAATTTCACCTATGTACCGAATTCCGTGGTATTACAAATCGGCAGGATAGTTTGTCCTATATTTGTTAAATTTCACCTATGTACCGAATTCCGTGGTATTACAAGTAGGCAGGATAGTTTGTCCTATATTTGTTAAATTTCACCTATGTACCGAATTCCGTGGTATTACAAATAGGCATCATAGTTTGTTCTATTTTTGATAAATTTCACCTGTCAACCGAATTACGTGGTATTCCAAATATACCTCTATAATTTGTACAGCATTTGTTAAAATTCGCCTATGAACAGAAACCAGTGGTATGATTTACACATTAATATACGTATGCATTATAGTATATATATCCATGGTTTGGCACACTCTAATATTAACCGAATTTCGTGGTAAAACATTGCACGTTTCTAAAATATAATCAATAAACTGACATGTACGTATGTAGATATATATTGTTTGGCGAAATATCTATGGAACGAATTTCGTGGTAAGATAGTGTACCTTTGTAAAATATAAATCAATGAACTTGCATGTAGGTATGTAAATAAATACGGTTTGGCAAAATCTCTAATATGAACCGAATTCCGTGGTAAGATAAACATTTGTAAAATATAAATCAATGAACTTACATGCACGTATGTAGATAAATACGGTTTGGTGGAAACTCTAAGAACCCAATTCCGTGGTAACGCACCTGTGAGATATGAACAAAGATTAAATACGTGGTCAGTCGTGGCTTGGCCAAGTATCGATCCGCGTACCTGAGAATAGAGAGTCAACGCGTTAATCATGAACACAAAATTACGCGATTTTTCATTTTATACTCCGCTACAAAAGTTAAGACTCACCTGTAAAGTAAAGTTTGTTTTATTTAACGACGCCACTGGAACACATTGATTTCATCTTATCATCGGTTATTGGACGTCATACATATGGTCATTTTGACAATTTTTAGAAGGAAACCCGACACATAGGCTACTCTTTTCGATAAGCAGCAAAGGATATTTTATATGAACTTTTCCATAACAGAACAGTACATACCACGGTCTTTGATGAACCAGTTGTGGACCACTGGTTGGAACGGAAAATATCCCAAAATGCAGCGGGGTCCACTGAGAAGGATCGATCCGACGACCGACCGTTTCAAAGGCGGGTACTCTACCGGCTGAGCTACATCCCGCTCCCACGTGTAGGACATGGCTTGCAATTAAAGTGGCAATGTCTGTTTTTTTAAAAATATTTAACCATTTATAATATATCTTGTACGTTTGTTTGATGCACACCACGCTCCATACTTCTGATGCAACGATCTGCTGTACTATATGTATATATCACGAGATAAGCGCGTTGTTTCAGCTATGGTTGTCAGAGACGACCCGCTTCTAGATGTTTGGATTTGCGCATGCGGGAAATTTCCATGATGAAATCACGTGATAGTCTCTTTATAGAGCAAACTGGCTACAACTCAGCAAACGCAGTCAAATATAGCACAACTCGTGACCTTCGTACCGTCAAGTCGTAGAAGCAATGGCGTCTCGATTTGAGTGTTCTATTTTAGTAGTAGACGATATTATTTGATAGAACAAATGCACGAATTTATTAAAACTGTAGTTTTGCTTCTATTTTTCATTAGTAAAATATAATAAAATATAGAAAACATATTGTTGAATAAAAGCGTTACTTTTATCCCTTTAAAGTGGCAGTGTCTGATTTTGTTCTAAATATTTAATAATTTAGAATGTATCTTCTACGTTTGTTTGATGTGCACCACGCTTTTTTTTTCTAACGAAACAATACCCCGTACCACAGATAGGTCACAGGAATAACGCTAATACATAGCGATTGCGGCCAGGTGACGACCTGCCACGTGGATTTGTAATGTATTTTTCGTGATCTAGTATAGATACAGGAAATCGGTGCGTTAGACGAATGGAGTGTGATCCGCATCAAACTAACGTACAATATAAACTGACCCCCAAAAGAAACGATACCAATATTCTGAGACACTACTGAAGAAAAAACCAAGCATGTTGCATGTTCAAAAGATATATATGTTATAAGAATGAAATTGTGTTCACCACATACCAAAATATCATTATAATTAAACACAAATCCTTTAACATGTAATGGTGCATATTTCATCATTTGTTTTTTCTTCAGTAGTCCGATAACTTGGTATCCTTTCTTTTGGGGGTCAGTATATTTTAGCTTTGTTTTTGGGTACTTCAGAATATTTTAGCTTTGTTTTTGTGTACTTCAGAATATTTTAACTTTGTTTTGGGTTACTTCAGAATATTTTAGCTTTGTTTTTGGGTACTTCAGAATATTTTAGCTTTGTTTTTGGGTACTTGAGAATATTTTAGCTTTGTTTTTGGGTACTTGAGAATATTTTAGCTTTGTTTTTGGGTACTTCAGAATATTTTAGCTTTGTTTTTGGGTACCAGAATATTTTAGCTTTGTTTTTGGGTACTTCAGAATATTTTAACTTTGTTTTTGGGTACTTCAGAATATTTTAGCTTTGTTTTTGGGTACTTCAGAATATTTTAGCTTTGTTTTTGGGTACTTCAAACATAACTACATGTGTTTATAATAAAAGAGTGGCTGTAAAGGAATTCCTATGATGGTGTTCTTGAGCCATATCTATGAAAAACATATACATTTAAATGTGTTTTACTATCTACCTTACGTGCAAAATATCTACTGGTTAGAGGATAAACATAGTTAAATGTATTATTCGTTTTTCATATGTATGGCATTGAGAATCGGCAATTTCCACTGTAATTTTATATTAGCATCCTTTTTTTTATTTCAGTGCTCAACATGACTATGAGAAGGATCGCTTGGAAAGGCAGGAGAAGATTTTATCATTAGAAGAAAAGCTACAGACTCTGGATGCCCAGCAGAAGGTAACCCACCATCAGCAAGAACAGTTCCACTCTGCCATAGCCAAGTACAAGACTGATCTCTACAATCAACGGTACTTTCTCTGCTTTCTTCATTGTGTCTCTTGTAGAACTGGGTCCGGTTTAATGTGGCGATCATAAGGCTACTTGTGACATCGTTAGTGATGATGTAACACTATGACAACATCAATTTCAAAAAGTATGTTCAATGAAGCGGTTACACGACTGAGTGACAGCACAGTGATGGTCCTACTTTATAACACCTTCTCACCACGCGTAACACAGTACGTTGTCGCAATTAACCTTATCTCACACATTTTAACATGGCTGTTGCCTTTCGTTTACCCAGATCGTCCGTTCTCTCATTAGAACTGGATCCATTTGTACAGATAAAGTAGCTCAGTCGGCAGCTTGCCCGCCTTTGAAGTAGTCTGTTGTAGGATCAATCCTTCTCAGTGGACCCATCTGCAGTTTGGGTTATTTTCTGTTCCACCAGTGCTCTACAACTTGTTCATCAAAGGCTGTCGTATGTGATGTCCTGTTGGGGAAAGTGCGTATAAAAGATCCCTTGCTGTTTATCAAAAAGAGTAGCCTATGTGGCAGCAGCAGGTTTCCTCTAAAAATGTGTCAAAATTACCATATGAATGATGTACAATAGCCGCTGATAAGATAAAAATCAATGTGCTCTAGTGGCGTTGTTAAATAAAACAAACTTAACTGTTAATGACAAATTTCAGGTAAACATGGCTGCTCTAAGTGTGATGTGGTTCACATTGTGAAGTTTGTCCTAGAGAAATGCCCCTGTCTTGATTTCATTGGACTGATGACTATTGGTGCACTTGATCACAATCTTGACACAGGACCAAATCCAGACTTTCAGGTCAGTACGAACGATAAAGACTTGAAAATAGATAACTTTCAGGCCTCGATGATCATCCAGTACTGGGGCACTCACTTTTCAGTGGCCCAAACTCTACAGGATGTTTATTTGAGTGAGAGTGGAGCAGGATGTAGCTCAGTCTGTAGCGTGCCCACCTTTGAAGCATATGGTCATCTGATCGATCCTTCTATGGACCCATCTGTGGTTTGGTCTATTTTCTGTTCCATCCAGTGGCCACAACTGGTTCCTCAAAGGTCATGGTACCGTATGTGCTATGCTGTCTGTGGGAAAGTGCATATAAAAGATCCCTTGTTGCTTATCAAAGAGTAGCCTATGTGGCGGTAGTGGGTTTCCTCTTAAGAAATGTGTCAAAATTACCATAATATATATGTCCAATAGCCGATGATAAACTAGTGGCGTCGTTAAACAAAACAATCTTTACTTTTTATTGGAAAGAGTAGCGTATGTGGTGGCATCGGATATCCTCTAAAAAAATGAATGACCATACATCTGACATCCAATAGCTAATGATTAAAAAGCAATCAATGTGCTCTTGTGGCATCATTAAATAAAACAAATTTTACCTTTATTTTCTATATTACACCTGCTTGAGTCTTTTGGAGTTGACACCTCAGTTCCATCCAGCTTGTTTATTGTTAAACATTTGTTCATAACACTGAAGACATGATTCTTTCAGACTCTGATCCAGCTTGTTTATTGTTAAACCGTTCATAACACAGAAGAGATGTTTCTGTTTCAGACTTTCATCCATTTTGTTTATTGTTAAACATTCGTTCATAACACAGAAGAGATGTTTCTGTTTCAGACTCTGATCCAGTGTCGGGGGGATGTCTGTAGAGAGCTGGAGCTAGACGTTGATAAAGTTGAACTCAGTATGGGAATGTCAGGCGACTTCGAACATGCTGTAAGTATTCACTCACCCTACACATTAACATCTCAACATAGAGGAAACATTTTTATTGATATCTTTTTTTTCACCACCCCCTCCCCCATCTTTCATTGTGAACTGGCCCTGATCAGAGGCTGCAGCCAATGGGAGCATACTTGAACAGTTATCGCATAGAAGCACGTAAATACATTTACCTAACCGGACCTTTTTTTTTCATGGTGGCAGTTAATAGGGAAAAAACAAATCTATTAAAACTGGAGTTTTGTTTGTAATTTTCATTAGTAAAAGAAATGAGATGGGGAAAGAGAGATAGTAGCTTTAAATATGATCTTAAGTCAGATTTGTAGTGAAACAAATATACTGACAGCCTTAGAAAAAACAGCACCAAAGTCATTTATGTGTTTTGGAGATTTTCAAGAATTCTGCTCCCGAACAATAACATGCTTCAACACATGTACAAAGTACAGTTTGACATGACCTTCATCCAGTTGCTTTCATGCTACCCTATATTTTAGAACTCATCAACAAAAAACAGCCAAATAAATGAGTGCTGCATTTTCTATGGCTGTAAGTATGTGTAACCATTTCCAGAATAGATGTAACAAGATATATTTGTTTGCTTGAGAACTGTACACACTAAATGTATAATGAACATGTTGTTACAGATTCAACAAGGCAGTACAAATGTCCGGATAGGAAGCACAATATTTGGAGCGAGATCGTACCCAAACAAGCCTGAAAAGAAACCATCAGAACATTGTAGTGATATTGAGAAAAAAGTTGATTCTCTTTCATTGCAAGACAAACAGTCTGCGGGAGATGCGGTGTAGAGAGGGACATATTACAATCTGCTTGCCAGGTTATTATCACTCACCAATACATAGGTTGTATCCAGTCACTGGATTCCAGTGGATTAACTGGGTTTGTGAAAAAACAGGAGTTTGATAATGGGAATATACCAACTCAAATTATTTTCAGGTTTTTTTTGTGACCGTTGTAATCAATGATTTTTTAAATCAATCCACACTGCAGCAGTTTAGCAATGTTGGTAGATTTTTTATTACACCACCAGTGTACCAACAATATTAATTTCTCATTTAGTGCAAACTCTTTTAGATTTTTTATTATACAGGCAGTTTAGCAACATTATTAATTTCTCATTTAATGAAAACTTTTTAGATTTTTATTACAAGGATAATTAGTGTGAATATAGTATAGAAACAGAACTTAGAGGTTCTTTTTAGTAGCAAACTTTTATAGATGTTTATTACCTCAGCAATTAAAACAACACTGCGTTTTAAGAATTATATATGTGATATGCTGGGCATGTTACAGACTTTAACAAGAAAAGTATTGGAAACATTACAAACTTTTATTATAAGCTGAATGTTTTGAAGACTTGGAAAGGAAAGAAATATTTGATTAACAACACCCAAACACATTGTTTTTTTAATCAAACATATGGTATTTATGTATTGTTTTGTATTTATTGGGCTTTGGCAAATTTGATTACATTAAAATATACCCAAATACTATAAAAATGTGCCACTTAGAAATTAAAATTGCTGAATATTTCAAATTATAATAATGAAGGTTTAGCAAATGTAAACATGAAACAAGTTGTAAAATTGTTTGAATAATTTAATACTTTAATAATGTGCTTAAAGTAGGTGGTGCATTTTCATAGTCTTTGAGTATACAATGTATATATAAAAATCAAATCAAAACTGAATCATGCATTGGAAATTTTTTATGTTCTATTAAAATTAATTTACATACGGTACTTTATTATGTGAAAATAATTTACATTCAGTGCTGTATGTAGTGATTTGCTAGACATTTTGTTAATTTATTATTGTCCAAAAATCATTAAATGAAGAACCTGTAATACACATTACTGTTATTTTGACTGAAGATTAGTTTTTTTGGATTGCAGATATGCTATAATATTGAGAAAATTAAACCTTTGCATTCAGTTTGGTTCATAATACACTGTTAGGTATCTAATACAATTGAGATATGTAAAAAAATGGCAGCAATGGGTTTACCAGGTTCATGGACTAAACATGTCAAACTAGGTTTCGTGTTAATTAGATTTGATTATTTGAAAACAGTCCCACAAATCAGATTCTTACGCACAACAAAACTAAAACAGTTTTGCATTTCTACCAAAGATAAAACATTCTCATTGATTTAAGTTGATTAGTTGCGATTATAAATAGCCAGTGGTTTGCTGATCAGTTGAAATAAAGTTATGATTTCTGTAGATTTTTATAAGTACAGTAAAACCCCTCTAAACCAGACAAACAATTTGGTCCCAATGTGTTCATTTGGTGTAAATCTTAACCTCTGAAAACCAGACACTTTACTTGATCCCATGTGTGTCCGGTTTAGACAAGAGTCCATTGTATATTATTAAACTGGATGGAAATGTAAGGCTTCTAAACTGTTATAGATGAAGAAGTTTTACGATCACTATATATTTGTTTGATTATTCGTTTAGCAGTGATAGCAATTGATATCAAATAAAGTTCTCAGGATTTTACAGAAATTATAGTAAAATGTTCAAATTAAATTGTATTTGTCCATTTTCATACACGTGATAATGAATTATTGTGTCACATTTGTTTTGTTTGGAATGTACCCAATACTAAATATATTATATTTATCTCATGAATTGTTGTTTTCTATTGGTTATTTACATGCATGATTAGAATTATCTGTTCACTGTTAGCGTACTGATGTTGTGGTAAATGTGTGAAAACCTTGATGTCCAGTACTGGTAGTACAGAAGTGTTAATCATAAAGTTTGTTTTATTTGTTCATGTTATTAGAGCACATGGTTTTTTAATCATTGGCTATTGGATGTTAAAAATAATGATGGTCATTGATTATCATTATGACAGGTTTTAATTTTGTCTGAAAACCTTCATGAGGTGTTCAGTAGTACAGAAATATTAATGGTAAAGTTTGTTACCGGTATTTAATGATGCCACCATAGCACATTGGTTTTTAATCATCAGTTATTGGATGTCAAACATGATGATTCTGAGTTTTTGTTTTGTTTAAGGAAACCTGCTGCCAATGCTACTATTTCCATTAAGCAGCAAGTAATTTTCTATATGAATTTTCACACAGACAAGATAGGACAAACCATGGTCTTTAGTAATCCAGTTAAGGATGATGGGTTGATACGCAGTGTACACCTTTGCATTAAGCCTTACAAATCACACTCTGGGTTGGAGCAGATAGATTGAAAATACCATGCCTCAACAATTCCAAAACCATAACCACTGCACCATCAGGTTTAGCAGTGAGGTCTGCACTTGCCCGTCTTTGTTACATCAAATATAAATAAAGTTTGTTTTATTTAATGACACCACTATCTTATCTTATCAACAGCCATTGGATGTCATTCATATGGTAATTTTGACACATTTTTAGAGGAAACCCACTGCTGCCACATAGGCTACTCTTTTCGATAAGCAGCAAGGTATCTTTTACATGCACTCCCATAGACAGCACATACCACACCCTTTGTTGAACCAGTTGTGGAGCACTGTTGGAATGTTGTTACATCAGTCATAAACTACTGATGCTCATGAATAAAGGGTCTGACCTGACCGTACTATGCTAGAAATCTGAATACATTTTATATCCAAAAAAAATTAAGACGTATGTTTATTCCATATTTATTACAAACAATAGCATAATATAAAGTATAATACAGATGGTCTGTGATATATCTATTCCAGCTGGGCATGATAAAACCAGAATTTTAAACTAAGATTATTATTGTAAAAATAGACAAACAAGGTACAAATGCCAGGATATATTTGTAAACTTTGTACATTTATATTAACATGATCACAATTGTAGTTGAAAGATGAATATCTTAATTTTTATATGCTTGTAATCTCCATGTTGGTAGGATCTGGTAAAAATTCTGATTATCTTATAACAAATGTTTTCATGGAAACAAAGCCTATAAAATCTTAGATCAATGAATTCCATTTTCTTTCATTCATTCAACAATTCACAAGATAAAAAAACCCAAAAGAACCCACATTTAAATTGTTTCAATGTTGAGGTGGGACTGTGAGAGGAGAGTAAATATTTGTTTAAAATGTTAAGTCTTGATTCAGAACAAATTCAGCAAGTTTTAATACTATAGTCAAAACATAACATTTTCTACACTTTTTTTATTCAAAATCTTTAATACACTGTACACAATTGTTAGTTTTCAAAACTCACTGTATTATGTTTCTCAAATTTGTGTGAAATCGAAACAAAATTAATTGCACATAGCCTAATAGTTAATAAAGTGATATTTAAAAAAAACCATGCAGCACTGGAAAAAACTACATCAATCTGTGGTTTAGTTTCCCACAGCCAATACAATGACAAACAGTACAAAGATACATTATTTTACCAAGTATTGACATTGTTATGTGATATGAACTGTGTTCAATAGTTTTTAACATGATTTCAAATCTGTTAGATCTCAATCAATCAGGATCTGAACCACACACACATTGGATATTTTCAAGAAGACGTTTTGGAAAGTTGTCTCAGAAATTCAATCAAAGTTCGAGTCGGTCGACCTGTAAAATATGAAACACTGATATAAAAAAAGAGGAAAGTTTGTTTTATTTAATGACACCACTAAAGCATATTGATTATCTTATCATCGGTTATTGGATGTCAAACATGGTCATTCTGAGTTATTTTTTAGATTAAACCCGCTGCCTCTACATCGGCTACCGTTTTGATAAGCAACAAGGGATCTTTTATATGCACTTTCCCACAGACAGGCCAGCACAAACCACAGCCTCTGATCAACCAGTTGTAGACCATTGGTTGGAATGGAAAATAGTCCAAACTGCAACTGGGTGCACTGAGAAGGATTGATTAATGATATATAATGGCAATTTGTTAAAACTTCACTTTTGCAACAAATAAAAAGTAAAGTTTGTTTTTAATGATGCCACTGGAGCACATTGATTTTTATATTATCATTGGCTATTGGACGTCATTCATATGGTCAATTTTGCACATTTCTGTTAAAGGAGACCCTCTGCCACAACATAGGCTGCTCATTCGGATAAGCAGCAAGGGATCTTTTATAGGCACTTTCTCACAGAAAGGACAGTACATACCACAGCCTTTGATGATCCAGTTGTGGAGCACTGGTTGTAACGGAAAATAGCCCAAAATGCAGATGGGTCCACTGAGAAGGATCAATCCGATGACTGACAGGCAGACACATCTCTTGAGCTACATCCTGCTCATTGTTGACAAAAAATTAAACATAATTATGATTATGTGACAAACCTGACATCCCACTGCCGAGATACGGAACTTCATCTTTGTTGATCATCACACCAGCAATGTCTAAATGAAGCCAGTTCTTATTTGTAACAAATTCCTGTGAATAAAAGTAATAATTAACTCAAAGCTGAAATGTTAAACTGAATGCAATTTATTACAACAATATTTAGTCATTAAGTTGAAATATATCTTACCAGGAGATTACAGACACAAAAAATGTGTTTAAAGAAAACAAAAAACCATCTTAAATAGATGCTTTTAAGCTTTATGACAATAACTTTCAGACATTTTTATTTTTTGTTTCTCTATGGGAGTATTTTTATCAATTTGTGTAAAACTACATTCCATAGCATTTTTTAAAGGTGAATCTAGGGGTGGTGGTGGTTCAGGTGATTTGAACTCCTCTTTTTTCAAACTTAATGCATACATTCGCTCCCCTTAAAAAAATAAAAATCTGAACTCTCTTGGAAAAATTATGGATCCGCCTATAATTTTCAGTGATGTGATTATATAATTATTGCAATATTTTCTACTGAACCTTGAGAAATGCTGCTGCAGTACACGACCCTCCGTAACGACCACCTGTACCGACGTTGTTGACGTCAGCTAAGTCGCACTTGGTCATTTGCTTGGAGAAATGTTTAAGAAGAGGCATCCTCCACACTCGATCTCCTGTCCGACTTCCTGCCTGTCAACAAATTAAACATCAAGACTAAAATATGTTAATACAGTGAAACCCCTCTAAACCGGACCCCCTTTAAACTGGAATCCTCTCAAAACCGAACAAACAATTTGGTCCTAATGTGTCCATTTAATGTAAATCTAA
>JAUTWP010106388.1:0-11824 GCA_033042655.1 Cyathermia naticoides
AAAGTGATTATTTACTGGCCCGACTCCAAAAACCACTGGCCCCGGGCATCGGGCCACCGTATTCTAGAACCCCTGCTGTTACGCACACCATTTTAAATGCGTATGTTACACACTGATTAAAACATGTGCGTATTTAACCATTTTAAATGCGTATGTTACACACACTGATTAAAACATGTGCGTGTTTAACCATTTTAAATGTGTATGTTACACACACTGATTAAAACATGTGCATATTTAACCATTTTAAATGCGTATCTGTTACGCACACTGATTAAAACATGTGCATATTTAACCATTTTAAATGCGTATCTGTTACGCACACCGATTAAAACATGTGCGTATTTAACCATTTTAAATGCGTAAAATAGGCAGATACGCAGCTTATCTGGGGCACTGAATAGAATATACCAAATGGAATACAAGGGAAAAATAATTTTAATTTGAAATACTTAAGATATATTTGGCAAATTGGGAATGATTTACCTTGGCATTGTAGGCATCAAGTTCAGCATCAAGTTCTTCAGCTGTTGGAGTTTTCGTTCGTGCTCCACCTCTTCCCCCTCGGCCACGTCTTCCTCCACCACCACTGCCTCCTCTTGTAGAGCCACCACCTCCTCCTCCTCCTCCTCCCCGTGAGCTACCTCGCCCACGACGTCCTCCAAATCTGCTTCCACCTCCATATCTAAAAAATAAATTCAAAGAATTGTATTTAATGTACATTTTGAAATTTTTAATATCCAATTGGTGGAATAACTAAACTGACTGACTTTATTTTCTGGACCAAAGTTTGTAAATAAAAAATAGCAAAATGCATGAATCAAGGGGCACAACCGATTAAATGTAAAACTGTTTGCCAATTGGAATAAAATTTTACAATTGCCTAATGTAGTAACCTCACTGACAATTTTTGACATTTTTCTACTAGTATATGTAGCAGACAGGGGATAATTATAATACCAAGCATGTGTACTTACCCGCCACCACCACCTCCTTGAGAAAATGCTGGACGCGGTGAAGAACTGTCAGCAGCAGCAGCAGACTGACCGACTAGTTGAATACTCATTGCACGTCCTAAAAACATAACACAAAAAACACAAATCAGTACTAGTTGAATACTCATTGCACGTCCTAAAAACACAAATCAGTATTAGTTGAATACTCATTGCACATCCTAAAAACACAAATCAGTACTAGTTGAATACTCATTGCACGTCATGAAAACACAAATGAGTACTAGTTGAATACTCATTGCACGCCATGAAAACACAAATCAGTACTAGTTGAATACTCATTGCACGCCATGAAAACACAAATCAGTACTAGTTGAGTACTCATTGCACGTCATGAAAATACAAATCAGTACTAGTTGAACACTCATTGCACGTCATGAAAACACAAATCAGTACCATGTTTAGAGACAATAATAATCTTAGAATGAGTGGCTTCCAAACATACTTAATGAGAAAAAGTGGGTGAGATGTTTCCACAGATTTTTTTTAACAAACCCTTAAAAAGTGAAGCTGGGATGTCACTTCCATGTGAACTTTTTGCAGAACTTATTTCAAAACCTACAAAATGTCTGTTTCCAGTTGGCAGGAATAATCATCATTTCTATTTAATTTTTAAAATGTGAATTTTATTTGTTAAACTATCTATATATGTTGGTGCTTTGGATATGCTTCTTTCTAACACGGAAGTCTTTTTTCGCATCTAAGTACTCTTTTATGAGTCTTAACAGTTCAAAATGCAACAATTCATTAATTTGTTTATTAAATTAAAATAAATTTACCATCAAGTGGAACATTATTATACTGTTTTTGTGCTTTTACTGCATCTGTACGACGTTCATAAATAACTTCTGCTGTTCCAAGTGACCTTCCCGATCTATCATAGTGGACTGCTGCCTTCTTTAAGGGTCCAAACTCTGCAAACAATTCCTGAAATATAAAGTATCTCGAGATAAAAAAATAAATTTAAAAATAATCTTGCACTGCCTTTCAGTTGGTTAAATCATGGTTAAGCTAATCATATGGAAAACATTTTTCTTAAAAATATCTTTATAGATTAAAGAAATAATTTTCATTAGATTACTTATGGATACTTATAAACTTTTAAAATTAAGTTTGAACATCGTATCTTAATTTTTTTAATGAATTTACCTATCCATTGTTCTTGTTTTTGCAGTAAATGTATTTATCGTTTAAAATATTTTACAAAGTAACATACCATAATATATATGCTTTATACAATTTTTTTTAAATATAGAGCTAGCTATGTAAATACTGTAAACATGAGTCAACAACTAACCTGTATATCAGAGTCATTGACACCAAAGTCAAGGTTGGAAACCAGGAGTTTGCCAGATGAAAAACCAGGTCGTTCTCCACCACCCAATCTTCCGCCAAAGTTGCGACGTGCATTTCCAGCGCCACCTTCGTACATGTCATGTTGCCAAACATCGGGCATTTCCTTTAACTGAAAAACAAAACAAGATTTTGACAATTAAAAATATAACAAAAATCACATATAATTACGTAAATAATGTTTTATCTACTAGTAAACAGTAATTTCTGGTAATATTGCATATTTATTACATATACATTCAATCTTATTATAGTAACAAAGGCTATTCCAAGCCATGCAATAAAAGAATCTGCAATAAAAGAATCTTCAATAAAAGCCGGGACTTTTTTAATGAACAATACCCTTTGTTATGGTTTCAGTTAGGTCCATTGGTCGTGAATTATTATTATTTTATTATTCAACAAACTATTATTTTCAAATATTATCATTAAAATTTTCAACAAATTATATACATATTATTTTGTTTTAATAATTACTAAGTTTTCTTTGTCGACGGTGTTGTCTGCCATTAAATGTTAAACTAATCAGGTTTTCTGTCACTTTGCTTCACTGAATTCTATTGATGGTAAACTTGCTTGATATCTAGCGTAGATTTCAATTTGGAACTTTTCCCATGCAATTTGACACCGGTAATATGAAGAAAATTATTTCAAGACCACTACCACTAACTGACTGACAATGAGTGAAGTTGACATTTAAACAACACTTTATTCTAAAATGACTGACACTGTATCAAAAGCTATTTTGGTTATGTTTTTATTTTATATGAGGTCACTTGTTAAATGAAATTTGATGTTTTGATTTTATATGATGTCAATTGTTATGTGAAATGTTTTAGTGTCGTGGTTTCGAAAAGCAACAGGTCCAAATATGCATTGCTTTTATCAATATAAAGAAGGTATGTAATAAATACAGAATTTCACATACGTTTTTTTCCGCTTCCTATTTATTGCAGTTGTTTATTGTGTGCAATTACATACCATGAGACCGCATAACACCTAAATGTGTTTATTACTGCTGTTAATCAAAGGCCATCTTGACAACCGGTAAACCATTAAAACTTAATTACTCTCGCCAACTATTGTTTGTGTGCAATGTGATGTTCAGTGCAATCACTGTTGTACATTAATAGTGTTATATTGATATGTGATTAAAGGTTTAGAGTTCAATCATCCTAGTCTGTTATTTCTTTAATAAATGAGTGCAGGTGGGTTGTTTACTTATTCATAAGATCGGAAGGTGTAAGTTATGTCTGTTAAAGAGCATCACTTAAAAAACAACTTCTGCTAGTCAGATCTCACCTCAGTGGTCAGCAAATTGTGTTTACAGTCATGCATTCAGTGTAGATAGCTACAATTGACTAGTCCAGTTCAGTGTTAATTACTTAACCTGGGCACAATATTTCATGCAAACAGTCGTTCTGTTCGTGTGTAGGTTACACAAAATTAAATTCACACACAGCCATTCGGTTATGTGGTGACCTGTATCTTTCAAACGTTATTGTCACAGGCTGGAAATGTTCACAAGACGTAGCCATTCGGTTATGTGGTGACCTGTATCTTTCAATCTTTATTGTCACAGGCTGGAAATGTTCACAAGACGTTTGCACTGTTTTACAGTTTCATTAAAACATTTGTTTTTTTAATTTTGTTTCAACATAAAATTTAAGTTCAATGTAACTTTCAGGTAACCCACTGGTTACTTAAACATCATTCATGTAACCAAACAATAGATTACCTGAGGTAAAAACCATGTGAACCAAAATTTTGAAATATTGTCTACTGCTTAACAATAGCCAAGTCTGAAGATCTCAAATCAATGCCAAAGCCTGTCTCAACTTTTGTGTTGAAGATTACTGATCGGTGATCACTCCATTCGGGAAGCAGACATAATTTTGTAAACACGTACAGTGTGATGGCTCTGTTGTTTCAACTTATCTCGTATATATACTGCTGGAAGATTAGTTTTGTTACAATGGTAAACCCAGTGGTTTTCCGTTTCATGTTTTTGTAATTATGTATTTAACCTTCTGAGCACTTCAGGTGAGATATCTTGCCAACATCACACTAATCATTGAACACTGAAAGCGAGAAATATACCGCTATGTTGATACTGCACACATTACTGTATTTTCCTGCCAAAACACAGGAAATAGTTAGCTTGGTGACATACCACTTCCTGTTTCAAAAAGAGAAGATATGGAATTTGTTTTCGGTGATAAATCAATCGCAATTTCTGTTTAAAAAGTGATTTTCGTGTGGGATATTTTAGCCTGACACGATCGATATCAGTGGCAGAACATCGTAGTTATTTTGAGGAAGTGGCAGGTAATTTTGATCGCTAATTTGAATGAAAATGCGATTGATGGAAAGACTTCCACCCGTTCCCCCTTATCGCTCTAAAGAGTTCCAGTATCACTTAGTACTTAAAAACACTACAAACCATGTGACGCTACTAGGATTTGAACCCTTGCCATAGGGACAAAGAGCGTGAGTCCTACCAATAGACATCGCATTTAACAACAAACATGTATTTTAAGGCTTTTAAATCTCACAGCTAAGGTATCCATATGGAATGAATTGATTATTGTCGAATATGATTTTGGGATAATTTGGCATCGCTTTGGAAGCAGAAGTGTTCAGAGTTCATCACAGAAGATTCAAAATGGACTATTCATGACAAAATATGGTGTGAATTTCGCATTACGAAAGTTGGAAATTTACTTGATTTTCCCTCATGTAAAATATTTATAAGGTATTTACATACGCTTTATAACTTTATAACAAAAATTTATAAACGTAAAACAAAAATCGAAAAGGGAGAACAAGTGGAAGTCATAACATTCATCAAAGGAAAATTGCACACAAAAGAAACCTTGGAGCTTATCGGAAAGAATAGCTTAATGTGGCAACAGTAGGTTTCTCCCAAAGACCACAAGTTGCAATCATGTTTGACACCAAATAACTGTAGATTAAAAAAAATTGTACGGGTGTTGTTACATTACTTTCCTTTCAAAGATGGATGGTAAGGGAATTGACCGATTTATATAGTTACTCAAATGATTTAAATTAAAGTAAATGGACAGTAACCAAATCAAATATGGTATCTAAATTAATAGATGTTTTTAAATGAATGCATGGTCACAGAAAGGAAATTTACTGAGTATGCCTAGGATCTGTACAAAACTGCCTTGAGCAGCAAAAATAGTGAGGGAAATTAATGTTTAATGACATAATATTCATTTGTGAAAGTAAATTGTTAAAATAACTTGTCTGCCGAGATATAAAGTGTGTCATGCCAGTATTGATGTTGAACACTGTATACTTAAAACTAAAAAAATATCATGTGTTCTATAATACACTTCTTGTGGAACCTCTCTTACCACAAGAGTTTCCCATTCCTGGAAAAGATGCCCGACTACATTATATAACAAATCTGGGGCACCACATCACAGCATGACATGGATCCATCAGCAATGTACAGGACAAATGGTCTGGAGTGAAGATCAGACAACTTGAGCTTGCATCTTGTCAGCTTAATGGAACTTCCAAATATACCCGAACCTCTGTATATCCAATGGTGGTATCATAAAACTCCACAAAACTTTTATTAAATAGGAAATAAATGAAGACCTCAAATTGGCAATAAAACAGGATGCACACCAGTTGATCGAAAATCTGCAAATGAGTGTCTTGAATATTCCGTTGTTCATTTTATTCACAAAGTAATGAAAAGAAAATTCTGAAATGTTCTGTTTCCAGATGTTGTTAAAAGTTAAGTCTTATGTTGTACAGGAATATAATTTTGGTGAATATATTATCCAATCATCAAATATCTTCTTTCTTCACTTCAGTTTTAATATAAAATAATGTTCAATTTAATGTCAGCTATTTATCCATGTTGATAAAAAGTTCTTGAATTGTTGGTCCTCACGAACAAACTGTCATTGTCACAAATATATTCTTCTTTAGAAAATCATCAAAATGTAGTCAAATTGTCACAAGTAGTTGAAGTACTAAACATTAAGTTCTAGATGTTTCTTCATAGTGTTGTCTTAGAGGTAACAATGTTCCGTTATGTGAATATCAGGAAAAATAAAGTCTGAAACTGAATTATCTTCCTTCTTCAACTTAACTTCTTAAGACGTGGTTCGAGGTTGTATTTGTCTTTTCTCGACAACATGGAATGCAAATCTGAATAAATGCCAGAAATAAAAACTGCCCAAGAGGGCATTACATGATAGGATTAGGCTACATTTATTGGATCCTTTATGGGAATCATTTACATCAGATGAAATGTAAATGGGATACTATATTTAGATTTTCTGTAGACAAAGGAAATAATTTAAGATTACTGACAAGGCAGCTAGCCCATGCGCCAAATCTATACCATAAACCATGACCAGCGGTCAATTTTCATAATTGTAGTTGTTGATGAAATGCTCATCGGTGTAATACCCTTTGAAACTGCGCTGGGCGAGTTCTTCTCTGAACACCGCCTCGAACGACGCCACCCCCGCCTCTTCCAGTTCCACGGCGACCTGCTCCGCTGCTTCTCAACTGTCCCCGGCTTGAGCGACCTCGCCCTCCTCCTCGCTGCCCACCTCTTCCACCACGACCCCCTGGTTTCCCCTTGGTTTGTTTGATTATGTCATCTAAACTCATGTCAATTTTGTCCCCCATGATGAAAATTGAATTCCTAAATCTGAGAAAATATGGACGTGCACGCAAACAAAATGGCTACAATAGAAAGGTTTTTACTAAACTGATCCGCATTCATTAAAGTGACGTTTGAGTTACGTGTTAACTTGTGACCAGTCGATTTTTGCCTTTGAAAACGACTCGGATATTTTCGGTTGATTTTACCATATTTACGAGTTGTCCCGAATGAACAATGACGTGTGTCTTTTTCACTTGGTTTTTTTCCCATTGATTTTGCAAGATAATATTTGTTATTATTATTATTGTTTTTTAGTGTTAACTGTTTTTATTTTTGCAGTTTGTCGTAATTCTAAATTTATTTTTAATGCTAATTAAAGTAAGCAAATATACTATATAGCTGTAGGCTATGCATGTGTGTGCTTGCGTTCGTGCGTGTGTTTGTAACCTATTAATAGTATTATAATAATTATATATCTATCACTACATAGACTGATATCTTATGTATTCAAACTATCATTTACTATGGTGAAGAAAACTGCACATGTGCATGTATACTCTCGATAGTTCGTTACTTTTATTCTATAATTTGAAGTGCACGGGAGAAATGAGAAAAACAATTCTGTTGAAATAATCATATATCCAATCCAAAATAAGTCATCCCATCCTATTGAATTATTTATTTGTTTATATTCATTCTAAGTTCAAGCTAGTTCGTTGTTAGTACAAACTTCGATTTCATTGGATAATAGTTAGGCTATTCACATGTTCTTAAAAATAAATAAAAAATTAGAGTAGGTGGATGAAATGTTGATTAAAGTAAATGTAGGTCGTATATTGACAATCCGGACAAAAATGATAAATGGTGTCATTTAGAAGCAGCTAATTAGCAGTTTCTCATTAAGAGTGGAAGTTAATAAGGATTGTGTGATTTAGAATTTAAGTTACCTAGGATTAGGCCAAAACAAATTAATTGTGAGTTTCTCGGACACCTTTTTTTAACAAGTGATGAGGGAGGGCGTTTTTTTTAAAGCCGAAATTGTGAAATTTCGTACACTCAAATGAAAGGAGGATAAGTGGGTTATTTGGCATTCAATAACATTTTTAAGTTGAATTAATAGATGATAATCTGAACTGATACCTCATAATAGTGCCAATTAATGATGTTGGTCAAATGACGAAAATAATAGTGGCGGTTTTAGCATTAAAATGGGAGCTGGGGTGTCTCCGTTTATTATTGCCCATCTTCATTTGCATCAACTGTTGAACTATAGGCCCTATTTTTACTACTTGTTTGGATAAGCAGCTAGGGATCTTTTATAATGTAAGCCTACATGTAGACAGGATAGCATGTGCAAATCATGGCCTTTGTTAAACGGGTTATGGAACTACTGGTGCTTTGAGATTGTCCGTTCCACCACTGCTCCACAACTGATTCACCAAAGGCCGTAGCAGTGGCACCCGGGCCCCCCTAAATTTTGCTAGTTTTTAAATTTTTTACAATGTAAATATTTTCGGGAACGTTTGTGGCACTTAGACTTATCATTGGGCCCCTAAATGGAATTTCTGGATCCGCCACTGCGTAGTATGCGTTATTATAATTATTATAGACATTGCACCTTTAACATGATTGGCCCTCCACTTTGTATTAAAATTTGGCTACAAGCTGCGAACTGACATAACCAATTAAGCGACAGGGACCGTTACAAAGTGCACGCATATTCACTGACTGCTCCCTCGTAAACTTCTCAGACCTCAATTATTCAGACAGCATGCAGCATCGAGACTTCAAAGCACTGGTTCTTGTTCGTTCGTGTGTTATCTTGTTCCCGTAGTTTTACTACGCTTCTATTAACAAGAGGAAACCATTACGACTTGCTTTTAGTATTTAATTTTTTTTTTCGTAACGTGATTCGAAGAAACCAGATGTGTGCAGAAATAGTTTACTGTGGTGTCCGTACCACTTCTGACTGTTTCTAACCGTTTCTTTTACATATATTTATTATTAATGTAAATGCATTAGTTTCTACTCATTTTAATGGACTGTCGGTCGTCGGATCGATCCTTCTCAGTGGACCCAGCTTCAGGTTGGGCTATATTACCTTCCAACCAGTGTTCCACAACTGGTTCATAAAAGGGGGTGGTATGTGCTGTCCTGTCTGTGGGAAAGTGCATATAAAAGACAGCTTACTGTTTATAAAAAAAAATAGCCTTGATAAAAAAAGTGTGTGATATCCAAACATCGCTCATTCCTAAATGCTCCAAAATGTGTTTAATACTAATGAGCCAGTTATAATTAGTTTTATTTGAAACATGATCTTTCAGCATAAATCTGTATAAAAGAAATGAAAATTTTGATTGTTTCACTGAGATTATACGTACCCAGTAACAAACCATTCTTCTTTGAATATTTAATTATACGAGGGGGGTACCTTGCCTAATTCTCCGTATAACATAAATAATGCGGTGCATTTTTGGGGGGGACAATAATTTTTATGTGTATGAAAAAATTAATTTGAAGAGTATCACATTTATTTTAAAACTGGACCTAACGGACCGGTCTCCGTTGCGGAGTGGTTAATCTCGAATCTCAGTCGAGGCATGATATTTTTAACCTCGGTATCGACTCTAACCCACAGTGAGTGCTCCCCAAGGCTCAATGGGAATGTGTTTCCACTTGCACCGACCAGTTGTTCTATAACTGGTTTAACAAAGGCCATGGTTGTGCTATTCTGTCTATGGGAAAGTGCATACGAAAGATCCGTTGCTGCTTATCAAAAAATGGTAGCCACAGTGCGACAATGTGGCAGTAGCGGGTTTCCTCTCTTCTACTAACATTAATATCTGACATGGATAGACAGCTCAGGAAGCTGGTGTGTGTGCCTGTGGCAGCGTGCTTAAACTTTAATTGGATGTAAGCACGAATATAAATATAACCAACCTACACATTTACTTTCGAAACCCGCCATCCAAAAGTGCACAATTTCCACCATCAAAACAATTGAACAAACAACTTCAAACTCGGCATAATTCTCTTATAGAATTCCAAAAGCAGTTGCACCATCACCCACACTCCAGTCGCAAGACTGGGCTAGCAGAAACTCACTTGTTTTCATTAGTGCGACCGTGCTCCCCCTCTTCTCCCTACACCTTGTTCCTGTCCCAGACGCGGTGGATGACTAAAATTATAAACTGTGCCTGTGATAGGCGTCTGCTATAATAGCCTGGCTCTGAATATAGACATTAAACAATTTTGACTTGACATGACTTGACCAACCTAACCAACCTGGACCTAACGGGATTCCAAACCAAAGAGAAAATGGTGGAACTGGTTTTACGGTTCTTTGCCCGTAATAAAGGTAAATTGATTGATGTGCACACTTCAAAGAAACGCTTCATTCAGGCCTAATGGATGACGCCTGCTGCATGTCCGGTACTTACAGGTACCTGTCTGACCACTGGCCACTACTCACAGTCGCTACTCTAATTGCAAACACGTGCCCTGTTTAACACGTGCTTTACATGATAGGCTTGACCGTTCTGCGTTGAAGTGTGTATGAATCTCATGCACCACAAAGAACGGCCAGGCTCTTCAGACCATCGTTCAGACAGGCGCCAAGCTTATAGCAAGGACCACAGAGTGTCTTGGGGGAACAGACAATTAGTTAGGGGTATAATGAATATAATTGATAAGATCACTGAAACCTTTTTGTCAAGATTTCTCATCTAAATTTATGTATGTTTTATTTTTTATTTTTTTTAAAAACCCCTTTTATTTGTTCTTATGCGTTCAATCGTGTAATACTATACAATAACAAAGACCTCCTTCTGCGTCATATCCGGTGCTAGAATTCAAGGAGAGACAACTCTAATGACACAAAATGACCTAAACAATAGCTTTATCTTTACCTCCCCAGCCTTCTCGTCCAGTTTTTCCTGTCCCGAACACAGTGAATGGATAAAACCATAAACTGTGCCCGGGAGAGGTGTGTAGTATATCGGCCTAGCTCTGAACGTATACGATAAACACCATAACTTGGCCTGACCTCGTCCAGGGTAGGGCACCTGGCGAGATCGTATGCCGTGCAGTGCTGGGTAAAATTATTAACGTGCTTCCATCACAAGCGTGTTCAAGCACACCTCCCCTGGGCACGACTTCTGGAACCTCAGTAACCTTACCCAGGGGCATATGCCGTGCCCAGTAGACGCACAACATGACATTCAACAACAGGCGATCATCGAATCCAGATTTTCAATTTATAAAAGTTTGTCTGGGTGTAGGTATAAGCTGAAAACGTCTTACATCCAATTCAATTCTTTATTTACGTTGAGTTGTATAGATCATCAGTACATTTTATATAAATTAGCACGTTCGGGTATTACTGGTAAAATGTATACTATTATAAAATCTATGTATAACAGTCTAAAGACATGTGTCAAGTTTCAATCTGAGTTTTCTGAGTTTTTTTATTGTAATGTTGGATTGATGCAAGGTGAGGCATTATCACCTTTTTTGTTTTCAATGTACATAAATGATTTTGAGAATGAACTTATTAGTGGCTTTTGTGAGCCTATGTACTTACATGATATTTCTTTGTTTCTTTTATTGTATGCTGACGATACTGTGCTTTTTTCTGAGACGGTAGATGGTTTACAAAAGATGCTTGATACGTTATATACATATAGTACTAAATGGAATATTGAAGTTAATAGAGATAAGACCAAAATTGTTGTATTTAGAAATGGTGGAAAGTTATCTGGAAAAGAAAAATGGAGATATAATGATGATTTAATTGAAG
>JAUTWP010106499.1:0-11821 GCA_033042655.1 Cyathermia naticoides
ATTTTTATTTCAGTTACACGCGCTACAGAAGAAACTGCATGGCGCATTGATTGTATATATTTTTATTTCAGTTACACGCGCTACAGAAGAAACTGCATGGCGCATTGATTGTATATATTTTTATTTCAGTTACACACGCTACAGAGGAAACTGCATAGAGAATTCATGGTATATATTTTTATTTCAGTTACACGCGCTACAGAAGAAACTGCAATGTGCATTGATGGAATACTTCAGACTGAGTGGACTGTATAATGACGGCGAACTGAAGAAACTGAAGGAGGATACAGTCAGGAACGGGCAAAAAATCTGTTTCCTGGATGAAAAGATGAACACTGCGCTTGACAACATTTCTGACTTCCTCACCATACAGTTAGCAGCTTCATCGAGGGTGTCCTTGAACATAGGAAACCCCCCAACTCACCCCCCAAGCCATCCCCCAACTCGCAACCCATCTCTGATCTCTGTAGCTTGAGACTGTGTGTGTGTGTGTGTGCAGAATGTATTTTTATATTCTCAGTTTTGAGATGTTTTTACCAAGTTATCTATTTGTAGATATTATAAAATGTCAAATTGGAAGGCATGCGATCATAAAACATTAGGTCAGGTCATGGTGTTTAACATCTATATTCAGACCCAGGCTGTTATAGTAGACCCCCATAAAACATATAAAAGTCTGGAGCTAAATTTTGGCTGACAGATATTATAAAATGTCAAATTGGAAGTCATACTGTCATAGATGAAATAAAATACTAACTGTCTTTACAAATCCATGTATGAATGTTTTATTTGTCCAGAGAGACAATAGATTCATGGATGCTTTATTAAATAGTTAAGTCATGAAGCATAATCTTATATTTAACTTTCACCAAAGTGTTTTGGTTTTTTATTATTATTTTATTGCCCCAGACAAGTCTTATGGTAGTGTCATGGCAAAAGTATTAATAAACGTTAATTTAAATAAATTTTTAACATTCAAGAGAAAACAGTTTACATTTTCCAGGTTAAAGCTTTATTAAATAGTTGCCTTATGAAGTATTATCTTTAAACTTGTTTACATTTCCATAGATAAGTATTATTAAATACTGCTTAAATAATATATTTGTCCAAAGAAAGAAGTGTTTTTACATTTTACTACATAAAATATGTTTAAACTGTTGCCTTAAGTAAATATTTTGTCCAGAGAGAGATGAGTGTTTTTATTATATATTTGTACTAAATGCTTAATTGGGTTTTATTTTTGTGTTCAGTGGAAGTAAAGTTCACACTGTGTACAGTCAGTTTCTTGCAAATCACATTCAAATCTCACCACAGTACATTTTATTTTTATTATTAAATATTTGCCTTTAATACTCCAGAGAAAAGTATTGGGTTCGTCCTACACATATTTGCCAAATATTTTACCTTATTTTTTTAATGTTTATACAGCTGCCAATTCTAAAAACTATAAAAATTGGAAGAAAAAGAAAATTTAGTTTTTGGAATTTTATTAAATAATCAGATATTTAAAATTCTAAATCTGATCTTTACTGTAAACTAAAAACTATATACGATGTCAATATATTATTTAAAAAAACATCACAATTGTGGACTAGTTAACTTTCCCACTCCTGATGAATATTTTAAAACAACAATAAAATTATATGATTTTTTTTGTCTGACCAATGTTGTAAAGTAAAAATTCTGTAAAAGTAATAAAATAACCTAAAAAATAAGTCTTCATCCATATCAGGAAAAACTTCCTTTTACAAGATAACTGTTTTTAGTTGTCTTTTATATTTGTTATTGTTAGAGAATTAGGCAGAACTTAAATGTTGATGCTGCACTATCCAGTGTTGAAAAGGTTGGGTTTTGGTAAAAGTAATTTTCAGATTGCTTTTTAAGTAAGACATCAGTCCAAGATCAATGAGTTAATGTTAGTATTAAGTGGGTGGGGTGGGTGGGTAAAGCCACATCCAGATTGGTTTTCAGTTAAAACATCGCTTCAACAAAGATCAATGTGTTAATGTTAGTATTAAGTGGGTGGGGTGGGTGGGTAAAGTCACATCCAGATTGGTTTTCAGTTAAAACATCGCTTCAAAAAAGATATTTACAATATTTTTATGTTTAGAGAGGGATTGTCAAACACATTCACAAACCGTCCATTATAACTTATACTGCTGAATAATTCTGTGATATATTTCCTAGATGCCTTCTTTTTAAATGTACCAGTTTTATGAATGTATTCATTTGTTTTCATTAAGCTTCTGTGATATTTCAATCCTATTTTCTTCATTTCAATATTATTTACTTTACCTGTGTGATTGCACAACATGCCATATTAAAGCTGCAATCTCTGCAATCTTTTGATGTTTAACCATTTAGAATAGATGTACCAGGTTTGTTTTAAAGCTATAATAATTTTATATCAGGAATATTTTTAATATTTGATCACTTAGAATAAATATTCCAAGTTTGTTTTAAACTATAATATCTAGAATATTTGATAATTAAAAATAGATGTTCGGTTTTTTCATGCCCATGAAACACCTTCTATTTGGAAGCAATGACACCATCAATCTATGTCAAACATACACACATTATTCAGTTCCTTATTAAAATATGGGATCAAAGACCATGGTATGTGTTGTCTTGTCTGTGAAAAAGTGCATATATTAGATCCCTTGCTGCTTATCAAAAAGAGTAGCCTATGTGGTGGCAGCAGTTCCTTTAAAAGAAATGTGTCAAAATGAACATATGAATGTCGTCCAATAGCTGCTGATAAGATAAAAATCAATGTGCTCTAGTGGCATCATTAAATAGAACAAACCATACTTTTTAAAATATGGACTATCTTGGAATAGTTTGATATATTGATGGGAAAAACACCTAGGTTTATTAAACTGAAAGTTTGTTTATACATGTATTGCATTCAGAGGAGATTGTAGCTTTACAATAATCTCAATTTCTATTCTAAGATATTTGTAGTGCCACGTTTACATGTGTGTGTGTTTTTATGCAAAGGTGTGTTAAAATCTAGCATGCACAGTATTGAAAACAAACTCACAGGGATATTGTATTTATTAATATAAATAAATATGTAAATGTTTTTGCCAAAAACTATATAATTTTTTTTTTATATGTATGCGTAAAAACCAAATATTTGTTTTATATAATTTATATTATCAAGTTATTTCAAAGTGTAAATGATGTTTGCAGAATCATTGCATATTTACAACATTTGAAAATAATAAAAATCTTCATTTATTTTTAATACAAGAATTACTTATAGATATTCAACATAAAGTAAACATTGGAAACAAATTTCCTTGAAAAATTATTATTTTAGAAACATTATTTTCTTGTTAAAGAACATCTTGTAACAATTACATAGGGAACCATGAAGATAGTGCATACGTTCTTGCTTGCAGTGTTCATGTAGGCCAGTTATGTTGTTTAATGTCTACATTCAGAGCCAGTCTGTTATAGCTCATGTAGGCTTACATGTGTTTGTTTTTATAATCCACTTGTCAGATGGCTGTAATTTGAATTGATTGTGAATGGAGACGATTTTATGTAATTATTTTATAAAGTATAAATTTTATTTAGTTTTTGTCAGAATTTGGTTTGTTATTTATTTGCAGTGGGATGTAGCTCAATTGGTAGTGTGTCCCCCTTTGAAGCAGTCAGTTGTCTGATCGATCCTTCTTAGTGAACCCAAATTTGCAGATTGTGCCATTTCCCATTCCAACCAGTGGTTCACAACTGGTTCATCAAAGGCTGTTGTATATACTTTCCTGTGTGGTATATGATGTCCTGTCTGGGGGAAAGGGTATATAAAAGACCGCTTGCTGCTTATAGAAAAGAGTAGCTTCTATTGCAGCAGTAGGATTTCTCTGAAGAAATGTGTCAAAATAAACATATATGTATGACATCCAATAGCCAATGATAAGATAAAAATTAATGTGCTCTAGTGGCGTTGTTTAAAAATAAAACAAACTACCGGTACTCTTTTATTTATTTTATAGAAATGTCAAGGTAATACAGTTTGTCTCAGTTCCGTGGACCATCTTACGGACCATCCTTAAATTAAGTCACATGGGGGGGGGGGCAAATGTTGGAGATGGTCAAAAGCAATATAGCGTAGGATATTATATAAAAATAGTGACAATTTATGGATGATCTGAAAAGAGTACCATACCATATATGGTGGCAGCGGTTTTAGTTTATGCTTTTATCATCAAAGGCACAATTCTTACATATAATGCACCTATCTGCTGGATTTAAATTTGGAAATAAAATTAAATCTGGTGATATACCTTTTACCGGAAAGTCGCAAAACTGCGCATTCAAGCGTTAATGGTGGCAATGTTATGTCTTACAATCTACCCATCAACACCACTGAAGACGTTTGTGGGGTTGTATAATTTTGTAAATAAAATTTATACCAGGTTTTTTTTCTTAAACGGTACATATAAACAGTCAATGTGCTCTAGTGGCATCGTTAAATAAAACAAACTTTACGTTTAGGCTATAAAATTATATATAAAGAGCACTGCAATAAGATACATTTATACAACACACAGTAGGCCTACATCTGTGACATCAGTCGTAGGAGCTGCACTGGGCGTAAATTAGATGAAACAAATCAGAGGCGGATCCAGAAATTCCATTTAGGAGAGGGGGCAATGACAAGCCTAAGGCCCCGAACGTTCCCAAAAATATTTACAATATAAAAAATAGAAAAATCGAAAAATTTAGGAGGGGCAGTTGTGTAACTGAAAACATCCCAGATCATGATTACCGAATGCATACAGGTAGTTATTACCACTTGTAACTGGTAAATACCAAACTTCCCAGCACTACCGAACGCAGCATAACAGTCTCGTGATAAAACTAAAATGAGGTCTGATATAATACCTTCCATTGAACTCATTGCCAATCTTGATCATACCTGATGCATTAATCATACAATTCTAATGTTCAAGGTCGAGACAGAGGATTTACTTCCAGTAGAACTCGATGTTAACAAAGAACGTATCAGTACTATGACTATGTCAATCCACATATGAGTGGTGTCTGGTAGGGCGCTAGACGCACCATTGTGTTCCACCAACTTAAATATTTTACTTACAAAGTAAAAAAACGGTAATAGTGCAGAATTTCAGACAGTATTTTGATGGGGCAGTCTGTTTAGAGGGATTTTAGTGGGTATATGTTTTTGCTTAAATTTCACTTTTTCTTGTGGCCTATAACCGGAAGTAATATTACTCATTAAAATCCAAATGCTACTCGGGAAACTCCACCCTGTGCTTAATCCATGATGATCATACATTCCTTGTTTTTTAATTAATGTGTTGGTCTGGGATCCTTAATATGTATAGTATTTAAAATATGAGTGACCCTTCAATAGTGACGCTAAGTAGGCCTATACTACCGACTGAGCTAATGGTGAAAATCCCACTAGTGGGACTTTCAATAGTGACGCCGAGTATAGTGGTATTAGCGTAAACTATAAAATACATTTGGGATATTTTTCAATCCATCAAGTGTTTTACAACTAAACTGACCCCCAAAAGAAACGTTACAAAGTCTTTGATAGACTACTGAAGAAAAAAAAACATCAACACGCAACATTACATGTTCAAAAGATGTTTTTTTGTATTATTATTAGAATTGTTTTGGCATGTTGTGAACAAAATTTCATTCTCATATCATTTTAACACGCAACATGTTTTGTTTATTCTTCAGTAGTCTCTCAGAGTCTTGGTATCGTTTTTGGTATTCAATATATTTCATCAAAGGCTGTGGACAAATGCAATAGACTCATTGCTGTTTATTGGAAAGAGTAGTCTTATGTTGCGGCATCAGGATTCTTCTCAGGACCATGAGTCGCAAAGAGTGTATTTTGAAACCTAGTAACAGTTGATTAAACAGTGTGCTGATGTACCATTAAACAAGCATTCCTTTCCTATCATATTGCTGATATTTAATTTCACGTTTATTAAAGCTAAACGAAAGTAAAACACTGAAAATGTCAAATGTTGAAAAATAACAAGATAATAAACACAAAACAATAGTTTCTGTCTAAACCAGTATTTGCATAATCCGGATTTCTGTGTAGCCAGCATGATTTTAAAGTCTCATCCAGCTCCATAAGTCTGGATTAAATCTATCTATATCGGTGTGGCAGTCTGATTTTGTATCGTGATCATTTTGTATTGCCGATTTGCTGTGCTGAAATTGTAAATGGATAGCTGTGCTGTTTCTAACCAGTGGCGGATCTAGGGGGATGTAGGCCTATACATTTTGCGATTTTTGTCTTTTTTACATTGTAAATATTTTTGGGAACGTTTGGGGGCCTAAATGGAATTTCTGGATCCGTAACTGCTAACATTGTTTATGATGTATTGTCTTCAATATTGTAAAAAGATATAGGCTACACAAGTGAGCAATACATATTTGAATTGAATTTGAATAATCGTAAAGGGTATGACATGTTTTTAATGCAGATTCTGCGAGAATCCGGTGTTACAATTTCAGCACAGTTACGTAATCGGACTACGGTTTTCGTCGTTTTCATTTCTCTTGCGCATGCGTAGTAACGAAAATACAAATGAGCACGCTACAAAACCAGACCGAGAGACCACTGTAGTTAAAACTGAATATTCTGACAATCAAAGTGAACGGAGAGTCAAGATATATCATCTAGATGTTTGAAAACGCATTTCAAAATAATCTTTTTCAGAGTAGGTTCCCATTATAAACTGTCCATCGCGTGTTATAGTTCCTGTGAAGGGGATGTGACACTTGCCTATTGAATGTTTGTGTTTTTCAAGATATTGTTTCCTGAAATTCACCTCCTGCTCAATACATGCCCCGTCCACAGAGAACGAACCTGTCTTATCAGCTCCTTTCCCAGAGAACCTTTCAAGGCTAAAGTTAATATCTACAGTAAAAGGGATATCCTGTTTGTCTTCCACATAAAACCCTGTCCACCGTCCAGTTTTAGGCCAAATAGTTTCTTTCTCTTCAGGTTTCGGTTCAGCTAACTTTAGTTTAAAAACGTCCACTTTTCCGCATCGGTAAATTCCAGAAGCCTCCTTGCCATCAGTCGTGATTACACCTTCGTGAATGACCTCATCTGCTCCAACATAGCTTTTTGTGAAATGCATGGCTTTCCCTTCCCAGACGCCTTTTAAGTTAAAATCTCCTATCGAATCGGTTCCCCTGCCAATAATGCTGCCATACGATCGGAAAAAGAGCTCCACGGTGAGGTCATAGTTAGTTCCGTTATGTCTGTAGTACCCAGTCCATTTTCCTGTCTTCGGCTGCCATGTTGTTGAAACTGGGTCGGCATCCTCTTCTGATACATTCATCTCAAATTTCTCCTTGCCCCAGCATTTGCCAGTCACGTGTCCTCCCTTATAATTTATCTTTCCGTCCAGGTGAGTGCTGTGGTCGTGCTGGTCATTGAAGTAGTGCTTCAGCATCTTTATTTTACCTTCTGTCGCATCCCACATGCCTGTGACGAAAAACTCACTTACGTCATCGTGCCCGGCAGCAGACAGCTTCCGGTCTGCGTAGAACGCAATCTTTATAGTAAAGTTGTTGCGTTCTCCAGCCAGTTCCTGGTATCCCGTCCAAGTTCCTGATCTGGGATGAATGTGTCCAGACATCCTACCATCAAGTTGATTTCACTTCTGAAAAAAGAAGCCATGATCTTTGAATTTAGATCTTTAGAAATATCTAAGTACATAATTATGTAGGCTACTATTATGATGCATACGGGTTTTGTTTGTGTATATATATGTGTTTATGTGTGTGTCTGTGTCTCTCCCTGTGTGTGTTTGTGTGTGTGTGTGTGTGTGCGTGTGTGTGGAGAGGGATGCAACATGCCCGCCTTTGAAGCTGTTGGTAGTTTGACCGATCCATCTCAGTGGACCCATCTGCAGTTTGGGCCATTTTTCTTTCCAACCAGTAGGCTATGTGTGTGTGTGTGTATATATCTATTTTTATATTTGTGTGTGTGTGTATATATATATATATATATATATATATGTATGTATCGGGATGTAGCTCAGTCTGTAGCGTTCCCGCCTTTGAAGCTGTTGGTCGTTGGATCGATCCTTCTCAATGGACCCATCTGCAGTTTGGGCCATTTTTCGTTCTAACCAGTGTGTGTGTGTGTATGTGTTTATCCCGCTCCATTTCCAGACAGTAGTTACTATGATAATACTAACTGTCTTGTTTGTTTAGTGCTTACAAATATTCAGCATACATTAACAAACAAATCAAATATTCATTACTGTAAACGCGTTCATGCTACAATGGTGTGAGACCTCCACCCGAGTTAATAGCTTTATTTAGAGAAATTCTTTATTTAATGGTACTATTAATGGTATATGCCTAGATGGATAACTAAAGTATTTATACTTAGTAAATATAGCGTTTCTTTAGATAAATCACATATGAATTTAATAGTACACGTCTGTATATACATGTGTGTAACACGCACGTACGCACACGAATACATACATGTGTACATGTACACACACACACGCACACACGCACGCACGCACACACACACACACACACACGTTTGATACCACCTCTCTTTTAGGGCGTGGCGAAGTACCTTGTATGTTACATGTAATAATGTTGACGTTATTTTTCAATATTAAGGAGCCTAAACATTGATACCACAAAATGAGCAAAACATGTTATTTTAAAAATTAAAACGAAACCAATTTGAATGAAACACAGTTACTTTTTTCTGCTAGTATATAATGTAAACACAATGTAGCCAACACCCATAGCTTGAAGTGAGTATCGATCTGTTTTAGAATACTTGAACAAAGTAGCCACAATATATAGGTGTGTGTCAACACAAGGGAAACTTATCTTTAACAGTTACACTATTTACAGAAAAATGCATTAATAGTACTAGTCTATAGTTACAACTACACCCATTATTGTCATTATGAACTCGTGTTTCTGATATGTTTTAGCTGTAGTCACAACACATACAGGTGTGTCAATACAGGTAAAACTTACCTTTAATAATAATCAATATTTACAGAAAATATTTAAATTCAATATTAATCTAGTATGGAGTCGTGTTTCTGATCGGTGTAGCTGTAGTCACAACACATTGGGATGTTCTTAAAACACAGTAGGCCTTACAACGTCCCAAAAAATCTGCAATTTTAAGTCTAGAAATACATACTCACTCTCGTCAATATAGTCCGTGTTTCTGTTCGATCTCAGCTGTAGTCAACACACGTTTTGGTGTCACTCTACACTAAAGAGATCGTTCACAAAGATACTGTATTGTAAAGCATTAGTACTCACAAACTGATTCTTCCTTCAAAAGAATACCTGGTTTGTAGTGTAAATAACTTTGTACGCGGCACTTTCTCCGTGGTCATATTTAAAAGCCCTGTTTGTAAAGCGTTGACCAGCCGTCACACTGTATTTGATACGAGATATCTTCAGTAGAATTTATATAATACACAGATAGATCAGAAAATCGTCTTCAAAGACTCGAGTACATGCCTTCTATTGGAGCGCCGATTCTCGGTGGAAACGAACGTCAAAGAAAACACGCTCATCGAGAACGAACACGCGACGTTTAGAACTACTTGAATGGTATTTGTCGCTCGTCGCTTCACAGGTTCAACAGTAATATGGAATCACAAAGAAGGCGATTTGTCAATAGTGTCCACTACAACGGATAGCACATACACGATAGATTATAATAAGGCGTGTCACTGTACAGCATTTTGTTGATTGAAAACACCATTATAACAGTAAAGCACTGTTACGCTGTATTTGATGGTATTTTATGCACGGGGGTGCAAGCAAGCACTCACTAGCACGAACGCAAACACACAGACACACACGTGCACCCATGTAAATATATTATGTGTGTGTGTGTGTGTGTGTGTTCGTGAGTGCACTTATTTTCCATTCCAAGCAGTGGTCAGTAACTGGTTCATCAAAGGTTGTTGTAGGCCTATATAATTATATGCTGTCCTGGCTGTGGAAAAGTTCATATAAAAGTCCACTTGCTGCTTGTCGGAAAGAGTAGCCTATGTGGCGGCTTCGGGTTCCCCCAACTGGATTTTGCCTAGTGGATTAATATGATTTTTGGACACGATAACATTTTCGTTGTTCAGATTGTGTACGACTTCTAATATATTGTGAATCAAATGTAAAATAAAATGAACTAAAATGAAGACATATTTTTAAATGTTAAAAATTAAATAATAATAATAAACAAGTAAATAAAATAAAAAGTAACAACATTACATCAAACATGTTTGTATCATATAGGGTAGAGTGGGGTTAGTTGGAACGGTAGGTTAGTTGAAACATTGCAAATATCCCTCTCAAGATGAGGAAATGGACTTGGACTTGGACATAATTTTAACGTGCTTACATCACTAAAAAAAGTGTTCAAGCACGCCTCTCCTGGGCACGGACTCTGGCTTAACACCAGAAACCCTACCCAGGACAGGAGGGGAGGGGGGATGAAGGATATGGCAATTATAAATACTTAGTAGAAAAAGTAATTTAGATAAAAATAAACCAAAAAGTTTTATTTAATAAATATATAAAAATGGGGACTTTTACCGTAATAAATAGTTTAGTAAATATAGAGAATTAGACGCTTGTTCAAATTGGGAATACTTATAAGCTATATTACCTATTAGGAATGACCCCTTAGCTGCCCCTGGGGTAGTCAAGATGGTATTTGGGATTCCCGGGGAGCATTCATCTCATTGAATTGAGAGATAAATATAAGGGCCCAGGAGGGGTGCAACCAACCTAGCTTCAAGGAAACACCCCTTTTTATAAAGAAAACGGATAATGACGTAATGGCGATAACTGTGCCACACTTCCGATTGTGAATGGTGGATACAAGTAGTGTGTGACGCGTATTTACAGTTAGGTGTCTGCTACAACAGCATGGCTCTGACTGTAGACGTTAAACAACATGCCTTGACTTGATTTACACTTAGGCATGTTTCGAGTGTAGAGGTTTTTTGTCTTAAAGTGGCAGTGTATGTTTTTTTAAATACTTAACCAGTTAGAATATATCTTGTACGTTTGTTTGATGCGCTCCACGCTCCATTCGTCTGACGCAATGATTTGGTGTATCGTAATTAGATAACGCGAAATACACGCTAAATTTGTGTGGCGAGTCATCACTTGTCCGCCATTGTTATGCCGTATCGCTATTCACGTGATCTAAACATAGTACAACAGGATCGTTGCATCAGAAAAATGGAGCATGGAGCCCATCAAACGAACGTACGAGATATATTCTGAATGGTTTAAAAAAGACACTGTCACTTTAAAACGATGTTGGTAACACGGTGGTGTATCGTAATTTCAGAACGTTGTTTAACTTACAATTTGCTTACACGCCCTCAGAACTGTTTCACATGCAGATTCCTGGATAACAGTTAGATCAGCAGAAACGCCATATGCCAGGTTCAGCCTGCCAGATTACCCCGAATGCCTGATTGTTATTATACACAGCTAATGTATCGTGGATTCTAACGGCAACCGTGTTTACGCTGTCAGACTCAAGATCAAAACTCGGTCAAGGAGTGGAATTTGTAACCTCATTATAAGCTCCAAACCAGAGTGCTTGAATAAAAACACTTTTTACGTGCTTACGTCACAAAAATATTCAAGCACCGTGAGTGCTCCCCAAGGTTCAATAAGGTACAGTCAAACCTGTCTTAAGCAGGAAAAAGTAAAGTTTGTTTTGTTTAACGACGCCACTGGAACACATTGATTTTTTCTTATCATCGGTTATTGGACGTCA
>JAUTWP010106610.1:0-22985 GCA_033042655.1 Cyathermia naticoides
TCTCGTTCTCTACATGTTATACACATGCGTACTGGTTCATTTTTTCGCATAATTATACCTAATTTTTGTTATTAACTCTTTGAAGTGACACCATAATTGTCAAGAGTCTTAGTAAATACCCTAAATTTTGGGAATTTTTCTGCCAATATTTGATGTATCTTGTTTGCATCATCTGCATAACATAAAGTAAAAAATGTTTAACCACTACCTGAGAGAGTACTCATTAAAGCACCATTACTTAGAGCAATTTTTTGAACTTCAAATAGGTCAGGCATCTGTTTCATACGTCTTGTTTGATGTATTTTATCTTTTGAAGCAATACGCAATAAATCCCATGACTCCGTCATAAACAAGGAGGTCATAAAAGATGAACTAGATAGAGAGTAGACAAGCTCATCTGTTCTGTACAGATTTGGCAAAACATTACGAGATTTTGCTGTAGATATAGTCTTGTTTGGAATCACCAATACAGCCCTAAGATACTCAGGAACTTTTCTCTTTTTACTATAAACTTTTTTATCCTCTACACAAGCGACATTAAATCCACCCATTACAGCAGGGGTAATATTATCAGGATGAGACTCATACTCCAATGCTAGATTCAAGATTTTCCTTTTATTATATCTCTCCTCAGCTGCAACATAAGCAGCAGTCAAAGCAGCTGTAATGACTGCTGATGATGAGCCTAAACCTCGGGAGATAGGAATTCTATTGGTAAACTCAAATCTAAAATTATCTTTTTTACCTTTAAGTTTATGATACTGCTTATTGAAGATATTCATAAAAAGAATATTTTTGCGAATATGAGGATTTTCTGCTCCCTCACCACGAGTAGATACAGAGAAAAAACGAGATGGTTTTATGGTAATCTCATTACGAAGATTTATCGCTAATCCAAGGGTATCAAACCCCGGTCAAAGGTTTGCTGATGTTGCTGGTACAGATACAAACAAAGTACTTCCTTTGCTGATGTCAAACGTAGAACGCTATACAGCAGGTAGAATATACATTGGTCTATTATCGTTTAAAACTGCTACTTCACTCAACATGGAAGGTAATTCAAACCGTTGCTCTACTGCTTCATCAAATTTTTTTGTTATTATAGTGTTATTTTCTTTGATAAAGTAGAGTTTACCCACGGCTTTTATAGGATTTTGTTTATTTAAATCAAAGGCATCACATCCATCAAAAGTGATACCTTTTAAAATTTCTAACGAACGCAAGGTAATATAGGTCAACTTAATAGCCATATAAGAGCCAGGACCATTGGTATAGATAAGATGATTATAGTTATATTTAAGTGATAATTCTGAAAGTTTTTTTAAGAGAATCTCAGAAGTTTTCTCTGATGTTTCTATCTTCTCTACCAACTCACCATCTCTATAGACCCCTAAAAGAAGAGGTGAAGCTATAGAGATAATAAGTACTGCATATGGACTAGGCGAAACTTTTTGCAAACTCTCTACTTTGTACTTTATTTAGAGCAACCATTTCATAGTTTGCTGTGTCGGCAAGTAGTGCCACGGTTAACTCATGGTTAAGTTTATGACTTCCTGCAAATGAGCTGTATGCACCTAGAACATTATGTCCAGTTACCATTAAGTCACCCATAGCATCGAGTATTTTATGACGAGCAAACTCATTGTCAAATCTTAAACCTTCTGGGTTAAGCACTTTCTCATCATCAAGACCGATAGCATTGTTCAAACTTGCACCGAGTGCTAAGTTTATACTCTGTAGGTATTGAATGTCACGTGCAAAACCAAATGTTCTTGCTCGTGCTATCTCTTCTAAAAAAGGTTTTGTACCAAAAGAGTAAGCTTGAGACTGCTGACCTATCACTGGATGTTCAAAATCTATCTCAAAATCAAACGTTACCTCATCACTTGGTTCAAGTCTTACAAACTTATCACCATCTCTTACTTCTACAGTTTTCTTAACTCTAATTACCTGTTTTGGAACTTCTTGCTCTTCCACTCCAGCTTCATCTAAAAGCAGACAAAATGAAGAAGCAGAACCATCCATGATTGGCATCTCATTTCCATTAACGATAACTCTCATATTATCTATTCCGTAAGCATAAACAGCAGAAAGAAAATGTTCAATAGTAGAAACATAACCTTTATCAGAACCTATAACGGTAGCCATTTGTGTATCTATAACAGAAGAGGGAGAGAGAGGAATAGTTAAAGCTAAATCTTCACGATAAAAGATAATACCTGCATCAGTACCTAACGGTTCAAGACGAAGTTTAATAGGCTCACCTTTGTGTAATCCTATTCCTACAACTTCAACTGGCTTACTAATAGTTCGTTGATTCATAATCTTTAATTCCTTATTATTTGGTCAATATTATAACATAATTGTGCATTTATTGTAATTTGTGATTTTTTTTATTTATTTTTAAAGTTTTTACACTGTTTCTTAAGTTTATAAATATTGAATTCTTGGTTATTAATTTTTAATAGTTTTATATATTATATTTAAATCACAAAAAATTGTACACTGCTCACTGCTATATTTTACTTATTTAAAACTATTTAATATAAAATTTTATAAAAAGCTATTTTTTTCTAAATTCAAATAAATTTAATCTCATAGTTTTTAATTTTCATGGATAGTTTTTAACTAATGATGTTATAGTTCTATAAATAAGAGTAATTTACTCCGAAAAGGAAATAACCAATGAAATACAATGATTTAAACAGTGAAGAGGTAAGAGTTATAGAAAACAAAGGTACAGAAATGGCTTTTTCTGGAAAATATGATGGCTTCTATAAAGCTGGTACCTACAACTGTAGAAAGTGTAATACCCCTCTTTTTAACTCAGTTGACAAGTTTGACTCAGGTTCTGGTTGGCCCAGTTTTGACGATACCCTAACAGGAGCAGTAAAAGAGGTACCAGATGCAGATGGTAGAAGAGTAGAGATAGTATGTTCTACTTGTGACGGTCACTTAGGTCACGTTTTTAAAGGTGAACAGATGACTCCAAAAAGCACACGCCACTGTGTTAACTCTGTTTCACTTGACTTTCAATCTATAGAAAATGATGACAAATACAAAAAAGCCTACTTCGCCTCAGGTTGTTTTTGGGGTACAGAGTATTGGTTCGCAAAACAAGATGGTGTAGTAAATGCAGATTCAGGCTACATGGGAGGTCACACAAAAAATCCAACCTACCAAGAGATTTGCCAAAAAGATACAGGTCACCTAGAGACCGTAGAAGTTACCTATGACCCTACTCTAGTAAGTTATGAAGCACTTTGTAAACTCTTCTTTGAAACACACAACCCAGAACAGATGAACGGTCAAGGTCCAGACATAGGTCCTCAATACTTATCAGCTGTTTTCACCAACGATGTAGAAGAGGAAGATACGGTTCAGATACTCATAAACCAGTTAGAAGATAAAGGCATGAACATAGCCACCATGATAAAAGATGCCAACGAACACACCTTCTACAAAGCAGAAGAGGAGCATCAAAACTACTACAAGTTGAGAAATTCTACCCCTTATTGTCATGCTTATACAAAAAGGTTTTAAATAATTTTATAGATAGTAGCAACTTATGCTACTATAATGGAAAAAATCATATAGCACTTCTCTACTCTTCTTAATAAGAGTGTGCTATTGGGGGAAAACAATGAATTTTCTAAAAAAAATATTTAATAAACAGACTATTGTAAAGTCTACACTGACCATCACCTCATCGAACGGTTTTCATCTGCGTCCTATTGCTAAATTTGCCAATGAAGCCAAAAAGTTTAGTTGTGTCGTAACCATCATAGCTTTTGATGAAGAGGTATCTGCTACACAGGTTCCTAAAATCATCTCACTCTCATTGGAAAAAGGTGAAAACTTTACTCTAAAATGTGTTGGTACAGATGCAAATGAAGCCTCTGCTCACCTCACAACCTTTTTTGAAGAACTTATGGAGAACGATAGAGAGGTAGAAACGATGGTTCAAACAGATGAGAGATATCAAGCCCCTACTCTAAATGGAGTTTCTGTTGTGCCGGGTATAGCTATTGCTCCTTTGGTTTACTGTAAAGCTGTTGAAAACATAGAGAGTCAAAAAAGTCTCAGCATAAACGACTCTGTTGAGTTAGTAAAAAAAGAACTTGAAGAGCTGTATCATAAAAACCAAGCAAACAGTGAAGCAGATATATACCTAGCACATAAAGAGCTACTCTCTTCTGATGTTTTCCAACAAAACTTTAAAGATGTAGAGAGCTTAAAAGAGACCATGAACGAAGAAATGGAGCGTCTAAAAGGTACAAAGTTTGAGTCTCGCATATCTGACTACAAAGATATTCAGCAACAGATACTAACCCATGTAGGTATAACCACTACGTTAAAACTTCCAGATACTCCCTATATTTTACTTATAGATGACCTACTTCCAAGTGATGTTCCTAAGCTTGCCAACTCACCCATTCAAGGTGTGGTGCTAAAACAGGGTACACCAACCTCTCATGCTTCCATACTTTTACGCTCGTTTGCTATTCCCACCGTTATTATACATGACTCTATAGAAGAGACAACAGAAGCCATACTTGACACCAGTTCAGGTAACCTTGTTATTGCTCCTACAGAATTAGACAGAGAAAAAGCACATACTAAACTCAAAGCATTTCAAAAGAAAAAAGCTCAAAACTATAAAAACCGTTTTGAATCTACAGAGACATTAAGAGGTAAAAGAGTTAAAGTTCTTGCAAACATTGGTGACGTAGAGTCAGCAAAAGAGGCAAAAGAGTTGGGGGCAGATGGTATAGGGCTTTTAAGAAGTGAGTTCTTATTTATGGAGAGGAAACCCACTTTAGAGGAGCAGACAAATGCCTATAGAGAGATATTTGAACTTTTTGATGAACTTAACATACGTACACTTGACGTAGGAGGAGACAAACCTCTTCCCTATGCTCACATAGAGAAAGAGCAAAATCCATTTTTAGGTATACGAGGTATCCGTTTTTCACTCTTAGAAAAAACTCTACTTGAAGAGCAACTATTGGCTATTTTCAAAGCTGTTGAAGCAACTGATACAAGAAACAAAACCATGAAAATCATGTTCCCTATGGTCAATAACTGTAACGAGTTTATAGAAGCTAAAAAAATAGCCATAGATATTGCCAACACCTATGAGATTGACCTTTCAGCTGTAGAGTTTGGCATCATGCTCGAAGTTCCATCGGTTATTTTTGCTCTACATGAATTTGACCAACTCGTTGACTTCTACTCCATAGGAACCAACGACCTCACCCAATATCTCTTTGCCATAGAGAGAACCCACCCCACACTACAAGCAGATGCACTTTCACCTATGGTTATGAATGCCTTGAAGTTAATTATAGAGACTACCAAGAAACCTATTAGTATATGTGGTGAACTGGCTGGTCTAGGAGCTGCCACAGAGACACTGGTAAACTTAGGTTACGACACACTCTCTGTCTCGGCAAAACTTATACCTTCACTAAAAGAGAGAATCAGAAATGTTTAGTCTATTACAAAAAGTGGGTAAAGCCCTCATGACCCCTATTGCTGTGTTACCTATCGCAGCTATTTTACTTCGCCTTGGTTTTGGAGACATCCCCTACCTCGATGGGCAAGTAGCCAGTATTATGAAAGTAGCTGGTGAGACCATATTTAAAAACTTAGACATGCTCTTTGCTGTTGGTATCGCCTATGGATTGGCTAAAAACAACGATGGTGCAGCAGCCCTCTCTGCTTTGGTTGGTATTCTCATAGCTAAAGCTGTCTACCTACAGATAGACAAAGACCTCAACATGGGTGTCTTCATAGGTATCATCATCGGTATCTTGGCAGGAACCCTCTACAACCGTTTTCATACCATTAAACCTCCTGAGTTCTTAGGCTTCTTTGGTGGGAAACGTTTTGTTCCTATCATCACAGCACTATCAGCCATTGTGGTCGGTCTTTTAGCTGGGTACTTTTGGCACTATGCACAAAGTGGCATCGACGCTTTCTCTCATGCTATCATTAGCCTCGATGAGGTGGGAACTTTTATCTACGGAACACTAAATCGTCTACTCATTCCACTTGGTCTACACCACATACTAAACTCTGTATTTTGGTTTCAACTCGGCGACTTCACATACATTAAAGATGGTGTAGAGGTCGTAGCAAACGGTGACCTACACCGTTTCTTTGCAGGTGACCCCACTGCTGGTGTCTATATGTCAGGCTTCTACATCGTCATGATGTTTGGTCTACCTGCCATGGCACTTGCTATCTACCTAACCACAGCAAAAGCAGAAAGAAAAAAAGCAGGAGCCATCTTAGCAGGTGTGGCATTTACCTCTTTTCTGACAGGTATTACCGAACCCTTAGAGTTTCTATTTCTCTTTATAGCTCCTGTTCTCTTTGTACTCCATGCCCTACTAACAGGTTTAGCCCTTGCTACAGCTCACTTCTTAGACATTCACCACGGTTTTGGTTTCTCAGCAGGTCTTTTTGATTATGTTATCAACTACAAACTGGCTAAAAACCCTCTACTCATTCTACCTCTTGGTGCAGTTTTTGCTCTTATATATTTTATACTCTCATACTACACCATCAAGCTTTTTAAACTCACTATTTTTGAAGCAGATGAAGAGGAGAGCAACAACAAAAGCTCAAACGAAGCCTTAGCCTTCATAGAAGCTCTTGGAGGAAAAGAGAACATCGTCTCTACCGATGCTTGTATAACCCGTCTTAGAATGGAAGTAAAAAGTTCTAAAAACTTAGATGAAGAGGCATTTAAAAATCTCGGTGCAAAAGGTGTCATAAAACCTAGTGAAACCACCATTCAAGTGGTGTTGGGAACCAAAGCAGAGTCTGTCTCTGAAATGATTAAAGAGAACCTATAACCCTACAAAAACAAGAAATATGACAATATGCCATATTTCTTCTCTCCTTCACCATTTGCTGGTATAATTTATAAACATCATACTAAAAGGCGAATCCCATGCAAGGAAAACTAAACGTGACCTACCAACTCATCTGCGACAACGACACCCATAAAGAAGTATCACTAAAAGAGATTTTAGCCAATGAAAAAGTTATAAAACTCATAAAAAGTGAATTTGCAAAAGGCATCAGAAACCTTCAACTCTCATCCGACGACTCCCAAGCCAATGTTATCATTAGCACAGAAAAAGAGCTATACCATTTTGAAGCCCACAAAAAAGATTTTGCTGACCTCATAGAACTGGCAGAAGAAGACGCAAAAAAACGTAAGCTATTTAAAAAAGGTTGCGATGCAGTTGAGATTATGGACTTTCAGACTGTAGATTAACAACACAGCTACAACAAGCCCTCATCTGAAAAACTATAAAACCCATCTTTAGCCAATATTACATGGTCAAGCAACTCTATCCCCACCAGTTTAGAGACTTCATCCAGTCGTTGGGTTATGGCTATGTCAGCCCTACTCGCCCTTAGTGTTCCACTCGGGTGGTTATGAGCGATGATAATTCCAGCAGCTCTATCGGCAATGGCATCTGCAAACACTTCACGAGGATGAACCAAACTCTGGTTCAGCGTACCTATAAAAACAGTTCTAGTATTTATAACATGAGAAGCCCCATCAAGGGTTATAACTAAAAAATGTTCCTGCTGTTTGGTTGCAAACTCCCTCAACTCATGGTAGACATCTTCTGCTGATGTTATCTTTTTGTTAGACTGAGAAGTATAACGCTTCGCCAACTCCAAAGCCGAAACTATCTGCGAAGCTTTAGCCACTCCTAAACCATGAATATCTAGCAGTTTTTCCAGTGACAAGTTTTCAAAAGACTCATCCATCATAGCAATAATTTCACGAGAGAGTTTACGAACATCTTTCCCTTTTATACCAGAGCCTATAAGCACAGAAAGAAGCTCATCATTTTTAAGAGCTTGAACACCCTTCTTTACTAACTTCTCTCTTGGTTTGTCATCTTTGTGTAGTTGTTTTATGGTTTTCATATTATGATTATAATATAAAATAACGGATTTAGTTAGAAATCTTTCAAATTGTCATATTAATACAATAGTATATTACTATTAATTATTTTATGTTAATATGCGTTCTTTAAAACAATTACAATAAGGACAAAACAATGTTTTCAGAATTTAAAAAGTTTCTAATACAGGGTAATATGGTAGATATGGCAGTAGGTTTCATCTTTGGTGGGGCATTTGCTACGGTAATTACATCAATGGTTCAAAATGTTATTATGCCACCAGTTGGTATGTTAATGGGTAAGGTTGATTTTTCTAAACTATTTATTCCACTTGATGGTCAAGAGTATGCAACAATGGCTGCTTTAGATAAAGCAGGAGCTCCTGCTATTAAGTATGGTGCATTTATAAATGACATCATCTCATTTGTTATTCTTGGGTTTGTAGTATTTATGTTCATTCGTGGATACAACAAGTTAAAAGCTCCAGAAGCAGAGCCAGAAGTTACAGAAAAAGCATGTCCAACATGTGCTATGCAGATTCCATTAGATGCTAAAAAATGTGGTTACTGTGGAGAGTCTAATCTTTAGACCCTTTTCTTTAGACACCATACTCTACCCCATCGGGTAGAGTATTCTCTTCATGAAACATATCATACTTAACTAAAAAGATTAGACTCTATCTCCAACAACCTCTTCTTCACATCCAATCCACCTGCATACCCCACCAATGCTCCATTGGAACCAATAATCCGATGACAAGGCACCAAAATAGAGATAGAGTTCGCCCCATTCGCCGAAGCCACTGCACGAACAGCCTTTTCATTACCTATTCGTTTAGAGAGTTCAAGGTACGAAGAAGTCGTTCCAAAGGGTGTCTCTATAAGCCCTTGCCAAACAGACTTTTGAAAGTCAGTCCCCACCAACAAAAGAGGAATGGTAAACTCTTTTCGTTCAAGGTTAAAATACTCCTCCATCTGTTTAATAGTTTCAGTTATAACATCTGATGACTCTTCAATATACTCAGCTTTTAAACCTCTTTGAATACGACTATCTACTGTTGTTCTCATCTTTCTATATCTATAGTCTGCTATACAAAGTTTATTCTTATAAGAGCCAAGGAGTAGCTCACCTATTGGGCTTTTGTAGTATTGGATATTAATTTTATTTTTATTCATAATGAAGTGTAGCCTAAAAGATTTAATAATTTTAGAAATCTTTCAAATTGTCATAACCCCCTACTCTCTTCGTCGTCTCTTCTCTCTACCCGTAAAAATCGTCCCCTTACTTCTACGTGTAATCAAATCTCTATGAATCCACTCAAATTTAATCTCCTCTTGTCGCTCTGCACTAAGTTGTTCTTTCTCATAATACTCAGCATCGCTAAGTTGTCTTTCTGCCTCATACAGCAGAAGAGCTGTTGCTACTGAGACATTGAGACTTTGTGCCATTCCTCTCATGGGAATTAGCACAACCTTGTCTGCCAATGCCAACACTTCTGCTGAGGTACCTTCGCGTTCATTACCCATTATTAACATGGTCTTTTTTGTATAGTCTACTTCTCTATAAGAGACAGAATGCTCACTCAAGTGTGTCACGACTATTTGAAAACCCTCTTTTTGTTTTTCTTGTAAAAACTCTACTTTTTTCTCTAAATCAATACGCTATCTATAGAGCCAATGGTGCGACCCTTGCGTGATGGTTTTATGTATTTTACTGTCGCTGTTTTCTCTGTTGGCATAGTAAAAATGTAAAACCCCTACCCCATCACAAGAGCGAATAATGGCTGATATATTTTGAGAAGAGTCTACATTGTCTAAAAATATCTCTAAACTTGGTTGTTTACGTTTTAAAGTCTCTTCCACTTTTTCTATTCGTTTTTCGTTTAGTATGTTACCCTCCTTGTTAAAGCCATGACTACTTAAACCCTACATCCAAATTAGCCCCTACTATATCATAGCTAATCGTATGTGGAGGACCTTCCCAACCTCGGTGAAGTGTGGCAACCACCACAGCCACTCGCCGACTACCTCGCTCTCCTAGAGGAATATACCCTATTGGTTCTCTTGCCAAAACATGCTCACCCTTATAGTATTTTCTATTGAGGACTTTCTCTCCTTTTTTCTCAGAACGTAGAGAGATGGTTGAGCTGTCTAAAAACTCCAAACCCCAATCTTTTTGATAACTTTTTTGACTTTTAGAACTCAAAAAAAGTGCATCATGTTTATAATAAAGCTTCTCTCCATAAAGAGTTAACTGATTGCTATAGTGTAGTTTGTGCTGATTTAACTGCTCTAAAATCTTCTGACGCTTCTCTCTCCAAAAGCTCTTAAAATCAATATTTGTAATGTTCTCTTCCACTCGATACTCATCTTGCCACAGTATCTTATCGGTCACCAAATCTTGAATAAAGGTCTTAATCTGAACCATATCTCTAGGGTCGGTGTCGTACTCTATGGCATAGGCTATTTTCCCGTCATCACTGTATCCTAAGGGGTAGAAAGTATCATAGAGAAAAGGTGCATCTTTAATACCTGAGCTATATTTTGAGAAAGTACGAAATGCTGTGTTTTCCAATACTGATGACTGAGGAGTAGTTAAAGGGGGAACAACCAACGGCATTGTTATCTCTTCAAAAGCACAATCAATCTTATGCTCTTTCATATTGAGCTTGGTTGCTTTTTTGACATACTTTAAAATCTTCGCCAACGCTTCAGGTGAATCATCTGTGACCACCTTACTGCTATCCATCACTACCCTACACTCTTTTGAACCATAATCAAGCAACTCAACATTTAGCCCTTTGATGTATGCCAAATTAATATTGTGATTTCTCATATGCTCTAGCTCTTTTGCTTTATGGGGTGTGTTGATAATATACTTGTTGGTTATAAAACCAATAGCTGACTCAGGCTCAGAGTAGTAAGTATAGGCAATCGCTTTATAAAGAGCAATGCCATCTTTGTTCTTACTGTTGATATCCATTTCACTATCAATAGGTATGTAGTAGGTTAAGAAATAATCCATAGTAGCAGAGGCTGTCTGCGTCATGAGGGTTAGTAGAATTAGAATTTTTAGGTAGAGCTTGTTTTTTTGTTGCATCTGGCATTCCTTTTAGAAAAATATTATATCCTATTTTTATCTATGATTATTTGTAGAGCTGATATAATGGGTAGAATAAAAAGGAAAAACCATGCAGATAAAGAAACTTCTACTCATCCCTCTCACCATACTTTTAGGTATTTTTTTAGGTTACCTATCACACAAATCTGAAAAAGAGAACACCTCCATAGTATATAGTGAACACCCTATCAACCAAACCATTCACTTTAAAGATTTACATACTCCAGAGTTTGTTTCTGACCAGCTTATTAATAATAAGTTTGAGTACCAAGAGAAGAGACCTGAAGCTAAAAATAGAGAAGAGGAGATTCTCTTTCATTACGAAGACAGTATCGCCAATAATTTTGAAAGAAAGATTGAGGTCTATGAGGAGAATGCTACGGTTTATGTTAACCTAGATGGTCATCCCAAAGCCATTGCCTCTGAGACACCTGAATATGAAAGCATGGCAATGATGCCCAAACTCTCTGCTTCTAAAAAACATGTTGTCTACCAATTTTGTGCTAAAGAGTATGATGGTTGTGTTGTAGTAGTTGAGGAGATTTCAACCAAGAAGAGGCATATTTTGAAAGATGCCTCTTCCTATACATGGCACCCCGATAGAGAGCTATTGATTTTTGATGGAGCTCAAAAAGATGATGGTCATGCCATATTGGAGAGTGAACTTTTTCTCTACTACCCCTATGAAAACAGCATTACAACCTTAACCGATACCAAAGATTTTGTTGAGACTCATCCTATCTTCTCAGAAGATGGAAATGAGGTCTATTGTACCGATGAGAAAACAGGAAAACTGCTCCATTTTAATCTGTTTGCTATCGTTTATGTAGAGTCTTTAATTAAAGGTGTAAAGTTCTACAAAACAGCTGAACATTCACTCGATAGTGAAGTCATAAAACAACACGCTAATGAGTTTAAACCCATTGAAAAAGATGAAAAATTTGCTGAAAAAAACATGAGCTACTGGATAGAGGTAGAGTTCAGTAAAACAATGGAAAAAGGAATTTACTTTACCCAAACTTTTCCTTATCTGTTCGATAAAACCTCTTTTACAGAAGCTCAATTAAAGATTGAGAAAAATCCTAAAATGTTTATTCCTTTTGAATCTGGTCACAATGAGTATGCATTGGTCTTTAATTATGACCCAGAAACTGATGAGAATCGTTACTATTTTCATCTTGCCTCATATACGCTTACTCCACCCTTTGCTATTAATTTTATGAAAGTTGAAAAGATTAATTCTAGAATTCAAGAACTAAAAGAGGAACATAGAAGTTATTACTTTTCTAAACAAAACCTAAAAGAGACGGTATTTGCTTCAATGGTTGTTGGTATGATTTTAATGTCAGCTCTCTACACGGCTGTAATGTTTGTTAGACGGCGTGATAAAAATGGAGAGCGTCAAAAAGCCTTCATCTACTATACACTTATGCAAATTGCGATGGCACTTTTCCTTTTAACACTTCCTCTTTACTTTAGAGGTGTTTTTAGTTTTGACATACTTCCAATGAAGCTCCTCTCTTTAGTAGTAGCACTCTTTGCAACGCTCTTTACTCAGGCATTTTTAGGAACAAAAAAACATCTCCCTATTATGCATACAATTTTAAACGTATATTTAGTACTTATTGTAGCTGATATGATATGGATATTTGACCCTATTTTACTCAAATACAAGCTCTATGAGGTCTTTGGTTTGCTCTTCCTTGTGACTGCCGTACTAAGAATTAAAAATGGTTTTAAACCAGCATGGTTTTATCTCTTTGGCTGGATAGGATTATTACTTGCCATCTTCTTAATGGATTTCTTTCATCTGAATAACTTTTTAATGTATGTGGGAGTATTTATAGAAGCTGTTATGTTAGCATGGGGATTGGTTTTTCATGCAGAGGAGTAAAATATTGAACCAAATCACAAAAAGGAAAAAAGATGAAAGAGAATAAATTTTTTAAATGGTTATGGCGTATCAATGCCATAGCACTTTTTTTAATGCTCTGTGCAGGACTTTTTAGTTTTGTAACAAATCAAGTAAAGAGAGTTGACCGAATAGGTAGAATAACTCCTGAACCCATTAGTTCATTGGCAGAAGACCCAAAAGGGGTAGAAAAATGGGTCTTAGAGAGTAACATTCAAATAGAGGGTTCTTCCTATAAAATGCTCTCTTTGGTCTCAAAATATAGTAAGGTGAAAGCCCAAGATAGGTCTTACTACGCCACGGTAAATAATGTAGAACATTATCGTAATTTAATGGCTAAAAATATACTCTTCATAAACCAAAAAAGTGGTCAAGCCTCATGGCTTTTTAAGGCAAACAATCAGCTGATTTTGGAGTATCAATCACTTGTTGATGGGTGGTATTCTCAAAAGACCAAAGAGCCTAAAGCAAAACTTATCTACTACACCCTTGTCAACAAAGAGAGCGATGGAGATAAAATTATCACCATAAAAGACAAACCAAGCTTTGCCGTCTCCAAAATCTCAGGTGAAAGCTATAAGGTTATTGTTAGTGATATTGAACGCGTTATCTCTGTAGATTACAACTCAAAAAACAATAACATGATGTTGGTCTATCAAAAGGATGGCATGGGCTATGCGTTAAGATTTGACATAGAGAAGTTTGAGGTTATTGATGATGTGGCTTTGCCTAAGGTGGGTGTTGAGGCAAAATGAAAAAACACTACATTATTGGTGATGTACACGGAATGTACAAACAGCTCCTCTCTCTACTAGAAAAGCTTCCAAAAGATAGCAACGTTATCTTTGTGGGTGACCTAGTAGACCGTGGAGAAGATAGTGCAAAAGTTATAAAACTCGTAAGAGCTAGAGCCTACCAAACGGTTTTAGGTAATCATGAAAATACAATGCTTCTCTACTTTAAGGACTATTTTTCTGAAATGAGCATTGATGAGGTCAATAAAAAGTGGACTCCTTGGCTCCATGAAAATGGTGGAAAAGAGACCTTAATATCTTACAAAATATGGGACAACCCTCATCCAAGCAAAGCTACCATTCAACAAGTTAAAGATGATTTAGCATGGATAGAGGCTCTTCCTCTTTTTATTGAAATAGAGACTCTACATACGAGCCAAAAGCCTGTTGTTGTCTCGCACAGCAACATCTCTAAAGTGTGGCATCTTCGAGAGAGTGGTAAAGATTTGACACATTTTAAAGAGATTACCACAAGAACAAGAGATTTGGAACACCATGTTCAAAGTAATATTTTTAACATTTATGGGCATACCGTTACAAAGAAACCTACCCTAACTTCTACCCATGTTAATGTGGACACAGGTGCATACAAATATGGTACGTTAACAGCTTATTGTGTGGAGGATGATGTGTTTATTAGTTAAGTTAAAAAGCCAATCCTATCATAAAAAACAATATATTTTAATATAAATAAATGTACTATACATAAATTTTAAAAAAGATTCTAATATGAAAAAGAAAATATCAAAAATACTAGCCAATTGGCTTACTTTTATGGACATGGAAAAGGAAAATAAGCTACGAATAGACAAAGGTACAAAAAGTAAGTCTAAAATTAAAAATGAACAATATATAAACTATGGTCAAATATCAAATCAGAATAGCTTTTTAAATATAGAACTTACGAGTGAACAATACAATATCTTTATAGAGATATCAAAATATTTTAAGTTTCGTACCTTATCCCAAGAAGAGAAGATTAAATTTTTAAAAAATGATAAAGTTGAGGATAAACTATATTTTTCATCTATATTATTAAGCTTAAAATATGAAGATAACAATTCAAAAAGTACAAGATACTTTTATCCTTTACTTGCTATTCCATTAGAGGCATTTCTTGTAGATAAGTATACCTTAGATATAAATAGTGTAAATGAGATTAGTGATTATGTAGTTTTTAAAAATTTTTTGATAAATAAGCTTCTTATTGATGAAAATAATATTGTAGATGGAGAAAATATTTTTGAGTTTTTATCAACATTGATAGGTAAAAACCTTAGAGATAAAAGTTTCTTAGAAGCCATAAACATTGTGAGTAAATGGATAGAAAATAGACTTGTTTCCATTGGTAGTCCTTTTGAAGTCCATAAAACTGAAAATCTACCAGATTTCCTTATATCACAACTTGATGCAGAGGATTTTTTTAAATCAATTTATAATGATTTAAAAAATAAAAAAGATAACAACTATGGTACTTTAGATCATGTGGTAAAACACCCTTTAGCATGTAGTTATCTGTTTGATAAGCCTAAAGGGGATTTAAATGAACCTAAGGTACAAGTATATAAAGGTGCATTTGGTAACTTTCCTTTAGCTCTTGGTCAAGCCATAGTGATGCAACAAGTAGAAAAAGAAGAGATATTAACAGCTGTTCAAGGTGCTCCAGGAACAGGTAAAACTACTCTATTGTTATCTATGATTGCAAACAGAATTACACGAAGGGCATTAGCCATTATTGACAATAAAGATTTTGATAATCTTATGTTAATAACAAGTACAAGTAATAAAGCTGTAGACAATGTCTCTGATGCATTTTCCGAAGACTTTAATGGCTATTCATGGTTATATTTTATTTGGGGAGGTGGAGATAAAAAAACTTTATCTTTTAATAGACTTCAAGAGACCATATCCGTATTGCATCATGAACAAAATATATATAATGCTATCTATTCAAATGACTTGGTTCATAAAATCTCTATCATTAGTAAGAGTATTGACAGCTCAGTGGTATCTTATAAATATTTAAAACAAAAAAATGATGATGCAAGAAAAGTTGTTGATAACATAAAAGATGGCATTGCTATTTTAAATAATGAGATTTTAATTCAAAGTAGCAAAAGCAAAGAAATACACAACTTTATAGAAGAAGAATACATAAAGCTATTGGAAACTAAAAACTATACAGATAGTATATTTTATAAGAATTTTCATGATAACTTGATGCATTATACTCCTATAATTTTAGATGACGAAGTTTTAAAAAAAATTGAATTTTATAAACAAAACTCAAAAAGATTAAATAAACTATTTGGTAAATTTAACATAGAAGAGATAGAGGACAATAGAGCTCTTTTTGAGAAGTTATATCACAATACAAACGATGCTATAGCTGACATAAATAACACTTCATTTAAAACATTAGTAGAAAATATATTTGGTAGAAAACGTACAATTATTAAACATTTTATAGCATCAAATAAAGACTTAGTAAAGCGATGCTTTATAGAATTGGAATTACATGGTATAGATGATATTTTACGCTTGTCGAGTGAAATTGAATACTTCAATACCAATATATCAAAAATAACAGTAACACAAGAGGAGTGCAATGAGTTTAACTTATATGCCACTATGTTTGAAGATTTTAAAGAAAAATATAACAAGAGTATTGATGAAATAGATATGACGGCTGAGAAGATTACAACTCTAGAGATAAAATTAAAAAGAGATGAGGAGAAACTGCTCAAAGAAAAAAATATTTTCGATACTACTCAGGCTCAATTTAATGAGAAATACCAAGATGGATTTTTAGTCTATTTCAAAAATGAATACCATAAGAAAAATGTTGAGTTATTTGAACTCTCCTTAGAATTTATTTGGCAAACTATATTAAAAAATAAAAAAGAAATTATCAAGAGTTTAGAAGAGTGGCAACATACGATGAAGACATTCCGTAAAGATGATAGAAAATCTGAATTTATGAGAAAGCTTGAGATACATAAGAAAAATATTTCATTGGTCTATCCTGTGATGACAAGTACTATTGCTTCATCTTTGGGTCTATTTTTCAAAAATAATACAGATATTTATGATTATTTAATAGTTGATGAAGCTGGTATGATTACACCCAATTTATTATTTCCTTTAATAAGTAAAAGTAAAAAAGCAATAGTCGTGGGTGACCCAAAACAGTTAGAACCCATAGTAATTTTAAGTGATAATGAAAAAATGTTATACAAAGAAGAACAATGGCAATACATTGAAACAGATGACGATAAAAGATACATAGAATATCAAAAATACTCACCTACAATGTCAAATGCTTATCATCGAGCTGCTAAATGTCAAACTGTAGAATTTGATGATATTGGAGATGGTGTGGTTCTTGATGAACATAGAAGATGTTTGACTGATATTGCACAAGTATTTATTGATATTGCGAAATATGATAATTTAAAAATTAAAACCATTGACTTAATACCGAAAGATAAATATTATTTACCTTATGTAAATTTTGGAAATAAAAGTCTATACGCTTTTGATATACAAATTGATAAAATGATTAACAATTCAAATATACAAGAGGTGAATGAAATTGATAGAATTTTAGATTTACTTGAAAATGCAGGATTTAATTTAGAAAAAGATATTGGAATAATCACACCATATAGAAACCAAGCATCTCAATTAATAAGTAAATTTAGAAGAAGAATAAATCATACTAACAAGTTAGAAAAAATTGGTACGGTACACAAATTTCAAGGTGCTGAATTTCCGATTGTATTATTCTCCTCTGTTGTAGGAACAGATGATAGTATTAACTTTATTAACAGTAAGGCAAATATGTTAAACGTTGCAGTATCTAGAGCTAAATTCATATTTATTGTAGTTGGAAATGTTGAACTTTTGAAAAAAGGTACTTTTTCAGGCAAGATGATTAATGGTATCTAAAATAGAGATGAAAAATATTAACAAAATCATAAAAGAGATAAACGAAAATCTTGAAAACTTAGGAAGAAGCGTTATTGCAAAAGAGATTAGCAAAAGTAAACACAAACTCTTTAACCTCTACCGAGAAGCGTTCTTTTTGGAGATAGACACTCCGACGCAACATCAGATGAAGTGGCATCAGTGGGGTATTGTGACCCATACGCGTAAATTTGTAGAGATGTATGACCATGAGGTTCAAAAAGATGTAAAACAATGGGGTATCTCTAAAATGGTAGAGCGTAAATTGTCCGAAGAGATTGATGGCATAGCTAAAGGAAAACTCCTCTACCTCGCGATACTGCTTCATGATATTGGTAAGTTTCAGAAGAGTTACACAGAGCATTCTAACCTAAAGGTGACGTTTAGCTTTAAAGACCATGAACAGTACTCTCAACAGATAATTGAAAATGAATTCTACCCTCTGCTTCATGACCACTATGGCTTAACAAAACAGCAAATAAACTACATAGGCATCTGTGCAAGATACCACTTTGAGCTGGGTTTTGTTCGAGAAGAGGCAAAAAAAAGTGAGTATGGCTACAGCTTAGAGTTTATTCGCTCAAAGCTATTTCATGAGCTTATCTCAACAAGAATAGGTACATTTAAAGAGTATGCTGTTGAGGTCGGTCTACTCTTTTTAGGTGACTCCTATGCCAAAACCGAGATAAAAAGTTTGAAGGAGTTAGAGGGAAAAAAGTTAGAGAGACTCTCTTTCACCGTTCAACAAAAAGAGGTCAACATAGAGGTTGCTAGAGCCTATTTTGACTATTTGGTTAAACCATAGTAAAAAAAGATTAGACTATACTATCTTTAAATGACATCAAAAAGGAATAAGATGAAAAAAACGTTTCTTTTGGGATTTATAGTAATATTTTTATTGATGAAAATTATCAGTTATTTAAAGAAAGGTTTGAAATGAAAAAAAATATCCTCTATCTTTTACTCTTAACCCTACTTGGTGGGATTCTTGTGCTTATGGGCTTACCAAAGGGAGATTTATCACAAAACGTACTCAAAACTTATGCTTTTGGGTATCTTGCTCTTTTATCTGGACCATTTTCGGTATGGTTCTTTTCTACACTAGATATTTTGATAAAAATCATAGCCACCATAATCGGAATATCTATGATAAGCCTTTGGCTCTACATGGTAAAAAAAGAGTATGCTTTTTGGAAGATTTTTATACTTCTTGCTGTTTGGGCTTTGTTGGGTTCTCTCTCTGTTTTTGTAGAGATTATTTCTCATATTTAAAAGGATTGTTAAAATGAAATATTTTTATATTATAGTAATAGGTCTTCTTTTTGTAGGTTGCACCTCTAACAAAAAAATCATCTCAACCCAAGCATTTAAAAAAGTCTATGAAGAGAGTAAAACCATGCACTCCATGAAGTCATATACACTACAAAAACCAAAAGATGATTATATCTGTATCTTAAAAAAAGAGATGTCACTCTATGATAAAAATAGATGGAATGAGAGTGAAATATGTGCAGAGATAAAAAGTCTAAATAACACCATAAAAGAGGAGTTGAAGCTATAATGAAAAAAACAATCTTCACCATCATCCTACTATTTCTAGGACTCTACTATATAAACAGCCAAACACATTGGATTACAAACCGAACTTATGAAGTAAAAGATGTCTCTAAACAAGAGACTATTATGTTGCATAAAATAAAAACTCAAGAGCATGTTCATGGCTTCAGTTTAAATATCACTGGTCATATTAATGGTAAAGCAAAAGTAGTACTTTATCATGATACCAATATATACAAAAGTGCAACTATCTCCAATAAAGTAAACCTTGAATGGGGAGGAGATTGGTACACAGATACTTTAAAAATAGTATATGAACCAGTAGATGTAAAAGATGGGGAACTCTCTTTGGAATATAATTTTAAAGGGCTATAAGTTTACATGAAACTCATCCTCCTCTCAGGCTTAGATGGAACAGGAAAACTTTTTGCTCCGTTTATAGCCTCGCTTCCAAAAACCATAAAGACGCAATGTATCGTCTACCCAACCGATACTGTATTGAGCTATGGTGGTGGAAAAGTTTAGGGAAATGAGCCAGTTATATTCTTAATCTTATTCAAAATTTTTAGATATACTCATAAAAAAGAAAGTTTCAAATGAAAAAAAATCTACTCTTCTTACTATTAATATTTAATCTAAATGCTTGTACGAATAAGACAATAAGTGAAGTCACCCCTCAAAAAAAACATTTCTATTCATTAGAAGAGTATGAAACGATACATGGAACTAAGTCAAGATTCATAGGTGATGAACGAATAAATATACTTAAAGATGATATGCTAATGAAAAAAGAATATAGCTATTCATTTGAACAAGCTCAAACCATTATCCTTAATCAGTCTATTAAGGATATCTCTAAAATTTTAAAAAATGAAGAGTTTTTTAATGAACATAAGAAAATATTTGACCCTTTTGATGCTTCTTCTCTCTCTCGAATAATTTATCATAATAATAAAGCGTTAGTAAGCTTTGGATTTTCAACAGGTGAACATAGCTTTCTTTTTGGTGACTATATTCTTGAACTCAAAAAAGAGAAGATATTGGTATATACATTAGCAGTTAGTGGTGCTTGTGGATAGGGTTTTGATATAATATTTCCTTTTAAAACCAATAAAAGTCAACCCTACCTCCAGTAAAAACAGGAGCTTCGACCTCTGCTTTTCCATCTGAAAGGGAAACACCAAAAAGAGGTGTATACTTTTGAGGTGCTAAAACCACCACCATTTTTTTACTAGGAGTAGGATGAACAGAAATACCTGCCACACCAAATGTTCCTGCTTTTTTCATGGAGTAGTCAACAATAATAGAGGTAGGTATAACATAAAACCTCTTAGGATTTTTTCGACTTTGGTAGACATTTCCTATAACTGGCTCTTCATCTACCATAAGAGGAATATCCGTTTGTAAAAAAACCTCAGAATTAATCTTAGAATCCACATAACCTATATTTTTAATGAGTGAAGCTCTCCACCATTTCAGAGCTTTTGTATAGGTCTCTTTTTTGAAGGGTTGTGAACTATCAAAAACGTAGTGATGATTATGATGCTGGTTTGAATTATTTAATTTATGTTCTTTTAGTGCTTTTCTAGCTTCATCCTCAGAGTGATACATCATTGCCACAACAAATACATCCTCTTTATCAACAGCTCCCCAAAGACCACCTACCATGTGGGTATGCTCCTCCTCTGGGTTGTCAGATACTTTTTCACTATGAGACCCATTAGAGACAATAGCTATTCCATTTTTAAAAGAGGTTGCATAGTCATATTTTGCAGGAATAATTACGTGTAATTTACTGTTTACAAAGCCTATTTTATCTTCACTATTAAGATAACGAGCTAATCTATCTTGAAAATAGTCTGCCCCCATGTCAAAGAAATACATTCTCTGGGTCTTCCCATTTTTGGTCACATAGAAAACTTCTCCTTTATTCGTATAAACTGTTGAGAGTCCAGCCTCTGTACTTTTTTTAAAGTTTATATTTTCTAAATGTTTTTTTGTAAGTTGAAGCTTTCCCTTGACCAACGTTCCACAGTCAGGAAAAGTCAACATATCACCATAGGGGTACTCTTTGTTGGGTTTGGTGTCATAGGTACACTCCACAGAGTCACTATTTAGTGCTTCTTTCGTTGAGTTTCCACTATTACAAGCTACAAAAAATAGAGGTAAAAGAAGAAGTAGTGTTCTCACAACCTACTTCCCCAACCCAAACACATTAGAGAGCGTATTAATATAGTTAAAATACCCAGTAATAGCAATCGCCTCAACGATTTCTACTTCACTATAACCTGCATTTTTAACCTCATCTATATCTTCTTGGGTGGTTTTATAGCTCTCTTTAGAGGCTCCCTTCAGACAAAGACGAAGCAGTTTTTTCTCACCCTCTTCACACTCTATCGCATCAATACCATTTAGCGTATCTTCCACCTGCTCTTCACTCATGCCCAACATCTTAGCAATATTTTTATGAACATCGACACACATGGTACAGTTGTTTTCTAGTGAGACCAACAGAGCGATTCGCTCTTTGGTAGAGTATGGTAAAAGCGTCTCTTTAAGCAGATAGCTCTGAACCATATTGTCAGTAGCTGTGTAGACTTTTTCATCAAGAGCCAAGAGTTCAAATATCTCTCCAAGTTTTCCTGTTTTCTCTAAAATTGGTTGTGCTTTTGCCTGAATTTCTGGACTCATATCTTCATATTTACAGAGGTTTATGTATGCCATGTTTATCCTTTTTAGATTATTATATCATAAACTTTTTTTTAACATCTTCAACTCAAAAGCCTCCATACCCAAAATAAAACTCTCCTCTATCATCTCACGAAGCAGAGCCTCATCGACCTCATCAATACTCTTAAAATAAAGATGACGTACTATCTTACCTTTCCCTTTTAGCATTGGGTATTGCTCTTGAAGTTTAGCTCCTTTTCCAAAAGCCACCACAAAAACATCACCTCTATTTCGCATCATTAGTACAACACCATACTCATCATGATAAGAGGTCTGCTTGGCATTTTTTAGCTCTTTTATTTGTGGGTAAGAGAGAAGAATTTTACGGATAAATTTAAATATATCTGCAAATTCTCCTTTGATGTCTATATCATATTGCATTTAAAATCCTTTACAAAATCCCTATATAAACCTCAGCTTCACTCTCGCTCAAATAAACTTTAAAATCTGTTCTAAAAGCCCGTTTTTCAGGACAGTTTTCATCAGAAAAATAGTTCCATATCTCACCCCAAGTATCTATGACAGCTTGTGGAAGCTCTCCTTTTGTAGGGAAACATAGGTACGTCCCCTCTTGTAGTGTGACTGTTGATAACTCTTCATTTTCAAGCTCTGCTCCTGCCATCACATCAAAATCACCAAAAGCATCAGACTCATAGTTACTATAAACCCCATATCCTTTACTGCCCTCAGGTAATGTTGGTAACACTTTAGCAAAATACTCACCCCACATTGCACCTATCTGAGCTGTCTCAGGATTCATCTCTTTTTCATTGTTCGTACGAATGGTTAAGCCATATATTTTTTTACTTTTTAATTCTACTTTTTTCATAATTTATTGTCCTTTTTTAATTATTATAACTTCTAACTTTCTATTTTATTTGAAATGTTTCTCAACAAAAAGAGTCAACTCTCCTGTTACTTCAAAACTACTCTTTGGCTCATCTTTTTTATAAAAAATCTTCT
>JAUTWP010106611.1:0-11818 GCA_033042655.1 Cyathermia naticoides
TTCTTTTCGATAAGCAGCAAGGGATCTTTTATATGCACTTTCCCACAGACAGGATAGCACATACCACGACCTTTGATGAACCAGTTGTGGAACACTGGTTGGAACGGAAAATGGTCCAAACTGCAGAGGGGTCCACTGAGAAGCGTCGATCGGATACATCTTATACTATAGCAGTAAGCAATTTATTATTATATTTTATGCTACACAATTACAAGTGATAAAACAGATAATTATTTCCACTTACTGATGGCACTCTATATGGTGTAGCTTGGAGAGCAGTACGGTAACCATTGCGATCAGTGCAGCCAATCAGATCCTTGGATTTCTTAATCGTAGTGCTATACCATCCACGATTAGATACCTTGTAGTTAGTGTTGCACTTGCCAGTAATGTCAGCCTATAACAAATAATAGTAATTAATATGGCATATTATATTTAGTATTCATAAACGAGAACTGGTAATAAAATAAAACAACAATTTACTTAGTAAGAATGTTATTCTTAATAAAATCTAATTGTTATTTTTGGTTTTATTTGAATAATTAAAATAAATATCAACTTTAATTAATTTTTTATGAATTTAATATATAATAACCTGGCAGTATCAAGTGGACGTAAAAGAGAAGCTTTGGGGACCGATAACTTCCCTTTAACGAACAGCGGACTTTCTGGTAAGAACAGGACTGGAAGTCTAAGCAAGGCTTTAAAAGAGGGAACGCAGAAGAAGAAGAAGGAGGAAGAAGAGAATATGGTCTTTAAAATTAGTATTGAGTACAAACTATAAATTTGTTTAAACATGCAATTTTAAACATAAATCTAGACTTAAATCGCGTATTGAATACGGTTAATACTATACATTAAGAATCCACATTTTAAGGTAACGATGAATTTTGATTACCTCATAAACGACTTGGTCTTTCTCGAGGTTGTCCATAGAATTCTGAATGGATGACAAGACTCCTCTCTTGAAGTTCAGACTCCACGTGCTCTCGTCGTCAGCTGGGCAGAGTTCCTCGATGACGCCATCTTGGTAGGAGAATCGGAGAGGGTTTTTCTCCAGTGCTGCTCTGAATTCTCCAGCAATGTCGACGTCACGCATGGTTGATGATGACGTGTCGTAGACGTTAATGTCGTGCATCTGTGACAAAACGAGATATATCAAGTTTAATTGTTTATTATATTGTATAATTACATTAAACGTTTAGTAATTGAATTATCTGTGTGTCTTGGACATGGTTTGGCAAAATGTTGTCTAGAAACAGCTCTAGATATAGAACAGACTAAAGGAATGACACGCTAAAAGGACATGGTATTGAATTGAACGATGGTGACACAAACCATTACAAACTAAATTTAATTGAAGTTTAAACATTTATTATATGAATATACACATGATATAAAATTATTTTTATTAGTTAAATGGAGTCTAAAGCTAAAACAGGGAATTTGATTTTTTTAAATATTTAGTATTATTTCAAAATAAAGAAAACATTTAGATGATGTTTTTTTCTATAGTGTTTAATATGTCCCTATGTTCTTATCCAAATGAATGTTAATACGAGCACTTGTCTAACCAGATTTCTATATAATCCAGCAAGCTTTTAAAGTCTCGTCCAGCTCTATAACTCTGGATAAAATCTGTCTATACCACCATTCTGTATAAACCAGCATATTTGTTTGTGAATCTGGTTTAGGCAGAGTCCACTGTACATAGAAATATATTTTAACGTAACCGTTTTCGTTCCTGTATCCGTGTCAATGTGAACACAGCTTAATAAGAAACAGCATGTGTACCTTGAGTGCAAAGTCGCACTGTGACAGGACTTCTATGTCTGCTACTGCTCTGATATCCAGCGAGACGCGGTCAGCTAGAGATCCCTCCATGGTCGTGTCGTACAGCACGTTGTAGTCGAATTCATATGTCATGCCAGGCGTGTAGCGGAATTTGTTAGATCCTGTCATACAACAGTCGGGTTCAATACGCGTATACAGATTTATTTCAATAAAGTTTTACAAACAACATTGATGGCAATAAAAAAACATTATTAAATAGTATGCGATACACGTTTAATTCAATAAAGTATTACAAATAATATTTATAGCAATTAAAAATATTATTAAATAATATTTATGTGCATGCTTATTTGAATAAAGTATTACAAATAACATTTATAGCAATTAAAAATATTATTAAATATGTGCATACACATTTATTTCAATAAAGTTACGGTATTACAAATGACATTTATATGAATTAAAAATATTATTAAATATGTGCATGCACATTTATTTGAATGAAGTATTACAAATAACATTTATAGAAATTAAAAATATTAAATAATATTTATGTGCAAGTTTATTTGAATAAAGTATTACAAATAACATTTATATCAATTAAAAAACATTATGACATTATAACATAATTTTATAAAAATAACATCTACTGACCAACGCATCTTCTAGCGCACGTCGTTGAATCGGATATTTCTCTCACGTTGATAGGAACTGTAAAATGTAAAAAGGTATGTATGTATTGTCATGTGATTTGAGAAATTATCGTTTAATAAAAGCGTTTTTTTATCAATAACATAACAAACTGACCAGTTAATTAATTATATTAAATAAATTTAAATGATAATACAAGTAATAATAACGGTTGGTTGATTGGTTGGTTATACTTATTTCGAGTTTATATTCAATTAAGTTTCAGTTACACTGTCATGGGAACTAGCTCACCTTCCTGGGTTGTCTGTCCAGGACAGATATTAATATTAATAGAAGAAAGGAAACCAGCTGCCGCTTCATAGGCTACTCTTTCCGATAAGCAGCAAGGTTTTTTTTCACTTTCCCACTGGCAGGATGGTAAAAATAATGGCCTTTGGTAAAACAGTTATGGACAACTGGTCATAAGGACGATTATACAAGTTTAGTGAAGACAATTTTAAGATCTGTTCACACACCCGTACACAGTATACTAAATCTTGTTAAGTTTTCTGATTGCCATAGATTGTAATATATGATACTATGAGAGAATTATTTGTATGTTAGAACCATTGTGTAATAACTGTTTAGCAATACAAATGTATATTCAAAATACAATTATATATGTTTCAATGTACGGTACTCTATAGTACATATATAGTATACATATTTACACAATTGTATTTGCTTAATTCCATGTATCATTGAAATTATAATTATTAGTAAATAATTAAACTATACACTACAATTTTTCACAAAATTGTCAAATTAACATTTCTTAAATAATACTGTTTTATTTTATAACATCATTATACAATTGTTTGTCTTAATTGCATGCAATATAAAATCATACAATATAATATGTATAATTAATAATGAAGTAAATTAAATTACTCACCGGACAGCGCTCCAGCCACTAGGACTAGCAGCAGCCACCCCTGCATCATCATCATTCTGTGAACGTGTTATGTGCCTCTCTCTCTCTCTATCTGTCGTGTATTTGGCTTGTAAAGTAATAAAGTAGTGGTCGCTTCCTCACATTTCTGATGATGCTCGGTGAAAACGTTGCTTTTATATCTGAATCTCTCTACGCATGAGGCTGAAGTCCAGTTTCCCTCACCGAAATGAAATGTTTATCACTGGACTTTTGTTCTTGCTGACAGCACACGTGCGGAATAAGCAATCAGATATGCGAATATAGCATTTCAACTTTGGTTTCGATCTGCACTTTAGTCACGTCGTTATCAACCCAGTTTCAATCAACCGTTGTAGTGTTCAATAAAATATTATATACACCCCCTATTGCGAAGGTCTTTGTTTTCATGATCACACCAATGCATACATATTTTAATTTACTATGATATTCCCTATGTTAAAATATCATGGTGTATGTTGCATGTATATCAATACATAATTTAATATTGTATATTATTTTAATATATTCAATAAAGGATTTTTTAATAATTTAATTTGTTTATAGAATTATATGCGCCTATGGGTGCGGTGTATCTCAAAGATATTATTGTGTTTTAGATATGCTTATGAAGTACATTTCTATATTAAAACACGTGTGTGTGGTACAAATTCTGCCATTCTTGAAATGAGAATGGGGATGGTCTATCATAAAATGTGATACTGAGAATATGAATATCATTTTTTGAAAAAGATAAGAATTCTGCTTGATCTATATTTTATATAATTTGAAACAATTTTAGATGAAAATGGTGTTATTCGATTATTAAATATGTGTCTGTACTATTTGCTGGTGCTATTCCCAGTTTGATGTTAGCACTATGAAGACGACTGGTAACAAGAAGGTGAGTAATACGTAATGTAATGCAGGTGTAAAATAAAGGAATGTTTATTAGTTGGTTATACTTCAGTATGTGGTTACCTCCAATTAAGGTTCAAGTACTCTGTCATGGCTACCTAGCTCAGTTTCCTGAGCCGTCTGTCTGTTTCACAACACTCAGCATAATAATATTAGTTAACAACCGCCCTCTGATGAATAATACTTCGATTATTATTAAGATATTTTTATAATTTTTCCAGAGACATGATAGCACATACACTATGCTTTAGTGTATTACTTGTGAACCACTGTGCAGAACGGAAATTAGTCCATTGGCAGCGTCGATCCTCTGACTAGCCGAATCTCAGGATTGAAGGTGCCGTATTGAATGGAAGTTGAGTAGATACGCGAGATTTTGAGTTAGACTGGGGCTTTGTTTCATTCATTATCAGCTGGTGATGGCGTGCTGATTCCAGAAAGTACGAGATGGTACTTAGGTGATTATAAAGTAAAGGCTAGGTTATTAATTAAAATACTATACTCGTTCCCGTATGATATTGTTTGTATAGCAACTCGTGTATTTTGCTGCATATCGAAAAGAGTAGCCTGTGTGGCGGCAGCGGGTTTCCAAAAAAAGAAATGTTTCAAAATAACCATATGAATGATGTCCAATAGTCATTGATAAGATAAAAAAGTGCTCTAGTGGCGTCGTTAACTAAAACAAACTTTACGATTTAAATCATGTTAAAATATTATTGATCTTTTTGTTTTTGTCATTAGGATGGATAAATTGTTCAAATATAGTTGTCTATGAATGCGTATGTCATTTAAATATTAATTTAAATTTTAATTAATTATTGTAGCATCGTTAAAGTTGATATTTGCTTTTATAAATATATATTTACTGTTGTAGTACTTGTAATTATACAAATGTATTCGAAATGTTTATATGGAAGTTTTTTTTTAATAATTATGTATTACTATTCAAATGCAGTTCTAGTGGATTCAGTTTGATTAGATAGTTCGTTGACGTCTCTTTATCAACGCGTGCTGTCAAAATTTTGATTTAGATATGAGATTAGCTATCTCAATGAGAGGTCAAACTAGGTGATGATCCTTCACATAATTATATTATAAAGTATACATTGTATTTATTATAGAGTATACATACTATTATTGTTTCTTAAAGGCACTGTTCCTCATACATGTTCTTTTGAATTACTATAAACACATTGGTGACTATAAACGCACTTGATAATCAAACTGGAGCGGGATGTAGCTCAGTCGGTAGCGTGCCCCCTTTGAAGCTCTAGGTCGTCGGATAGATCTTTCTCAGTGAAACATCTGTGGTTTGGGCTATTTTCCGTTCCAACCAGTGCTCGACTACTGGTCCAGCAAAGGCCGTGGTATGTGTTGTCCTGTCTGTTGGAAAATGCATATAAAAGATCCCTCGCTGTTTATCGAAAAGAGTAGCCCATGTGGAGGCTTTAGGTTTCCTCTAAAAGAAAAGTGTCAAACTGACCATATCAATGGCGTCCAATAGCCGCTGATAAGATAAAAATCAATGTGCTCCAGTGGCGTCGTTAAATAAAACAAACTTTACTTTTTTTAATATGGTCTGTTTGCTTCAAGCCTATGCATTAAGCAGAACCAACTGCATATTGAGATGTGAATTTATGATTTTCTGACGCTTTCTCCTAAATGTGCTCAAACCATGTTGTACATTTTTTGTATATAGCTGCTTTGTACATTGTAGCACATTAGTAAAGAAATTTGTAAATTGATTTTTAACACATTAGACTTGTGAAGAAATTTGTACATTGCTACACAATAAATGTGTAATTTGTACATTGCTACACAATAAATGTGTAATTTGTAAAGAAATTTGTACATTGTAGTAGATTCATGCAAGCTTTAAAATTGCCACAGCCATGAACATTGCCATGTTTTTCATTCTCTGCTTTTTTCTTTATTGTGGAGTGGATTTTTTTCACATTGTAATTTTTCCTTATTTTAAAAATGAAATATACCATCTGAATTAGATACTGTTTATAAATGAATAATGTTTTACAAAGTGCTTCACAAAATCATTAATCTTACAGCATATTGCTAACACAACAAACCACAAACTTACCATTCAAATTTACTTACAATCCAGAGTTGAAAACATGTTAACAATAAAACTTCCGTGAACAATTCTCCACAGCCATTTTTCTTTTGACCCTGGTAATTTTGTAAATTGTAGGGTAGTTCATGTGTGAAGAGATTTGTACAGTGTAGCAAATTAGACATGTAATATACAGACAATCTGTGAATACTGACCTTTTTTGTTTGTGAATTTTTTTCTTTTTTGTGTTTTCTTACAATGATGGGTTGATGTATTTTTATATGTAAATGTGTTTGTGTGAATATGTATTTAGTATTTAATGATGTTTAATGCTTTTCTACAAATTAGCTATATTTTGTCTGTATTTAAAAAAAAGCTTATTTCAATAGTTCAATTATGATATTGGAATTTAATATATTTTAACATTTTTGTTATTTGTAAAAATAAAATTTAAATTGATAAAAATATGTTATTTTCATAACATAAGTTTGAAATCAAATTATCCTTTCATAATTTTGTTTTGAAATTTTTCCTGTGATAATATGTTCATGTATTGTTTTAATAAAAATAAAAATATGGAGACCATTTTAGTTCAATAAATATATATATACATATATAAATGTATATTGTTAATAACAATATTTATTTAATTATAATAATATACTGTTAATAATAATTAATATTTACTGATATATTGTTAATCTAATTTATTTAATTGATAATTAATATATTGTTAATAATCCATAATTTATTTAATCATAATAATGTTAATAATCCATAATTTATTTAATCATAATAATATATTGTTAATAATCCATAATTTATTTAATCATAATAATATATTGTTAATAATATACTATGAAAATGCACCACCATGTTTGTGTTGTTTTAAGCAAATTATTAAACAATTCAAACAATTTTACAACTTTTCATGTTTACATTTGCTATGCTATCATTATTATAATTTGAAATATTCAGTGATTTTAATTTCTTTGAAAAGAAATAGTAAAGATTTTCTAAGTGATGCATGTTCATAGTCTCTGAGTATATAATTTATTTTATCATAATATACTGAAGTAAAGAAATATGTTTTACTTGTATCAGCATTGTATAAATTATAAGATTTGTGCAATATTTATTAATATATCAAACCTGTGCAATATTTTATTTTTTACATTTTGTTTCATATACAAAATGTTTTTATTTGATATCTTTAATAGTCTAGATAATTTATGCATATGTTATCTCATGATTTACATTTTGTATTTCAGCTCTTGTTTAACATAAAAACAAAACAAACTTAATATATTCATAATAATTAATATACAGTGATCTCGTTTGTGTGTGGTTAATGTGTTTTATCAACTATGCTAGTCGACATGAAAATGGTGTGGAAAAGATTCTTATTGCAAAAATGTCTGATCAGAATTGGTTTACATTAATTAGATCTAACATTAATCAGGGCGACCAACCTAATGAGATTTTTTTTCCGGAATTTTCAAATATTTAACTTTTTAAGCGCGTGAAGGAACATTTTCCAAAAAAAATTAAAGTGCTCACGAACACACATTTTCCCAAAAAATATTTAAAGTGCGCGAATGCACATTTTAAACCAAAATATCAAATAATTTTGTGTATATCACATGAAAACACCATTATTGACAAACATTTAATTTAATTATATCAAATATATTTGTTATATACATCCCAATTGGATTTGAAGCTATTAAACTTATTTTAATTATTTGAAGGTCACTTTCAATACTGTAATTGTCACACTATTGTCAGTGTAAAAATTACTTATCTATGATAATTCATTCAAACATTGCTTACATCAGACTAATTTTTGTTGACGTCAAATATCTGATGATTAAAAAACTAAAATCTTCTGTTAAATAAAACAAACTTTACTACTTAGTTCAGGTAATTTATTTTTCCTCCATGAATCAAATTATCACTGTTTCTATAGCAAAATATTTTTAAAGGGTTGCACAAAATAAATGGGTTATCTGAATATTTTTACAGAACCGATAAATTGGTTTCATAAATTTTACATTCTGATATCTCTTTCTGAATGCAAAAATGGAAGATCACATAAAAATATTTAACAATGACATTGTGTTGATGTTTACTGTATACCGGTACATGACTGACAAGAATTTTGACACTAATTTTTTTAATTTGTCATTGAGTCCCACCTAAATGAATAGTGATACAGTGGACTTTGTCTAAACGGACAAACCGGAAATTTTACTTTGTCCCATGGGTGTCCGGTTTAGAGGGGTGTCACTGTATAAAACTATTTTTGTTATATTTTGTTGATGTTTGCTGTGTATGTGACTGAAGTGACTGTTGTTGTGCACATAACCGACACGACCGATGTTGTGTACATGACTGATGTTGCATACGTGACCAACGAGACTGATGTTGTGTACATGACTGATGCTGTGCACATGACCGACACCACCGATGTTGTGTATGTGACAATGCGACCGATGTTGTGTACATGACTGATGTTGTGTACATGACCGATGTTGTGTATGTGACAATGTGACCGATGTTGTGATGTTTTATATAGATGTGATATGCACAAACCTCACCGCTATTCTGTGTGACGCGGAGTTCAGCAGGTGTTGAGATTGTCGTAACCTGCCAGTCTTGCCTTATACTACCACCTTAATAACATTAACTGTCAAAACTTATAGTGTAATACTAGTACTGGCAGTCAATCATACTGAACCTCTTTAAAACAAACACTTGTCTATAACACACTGAACAGATTAGCCTTACTTCACCTCCTTAATAACATTAACTGTCAAAACTAACACACATAGCCTACTGGCAGTCAATCATACTGAAACTCTTTAAAACAACCACTTGTCTATAACAAACAATGTTAACAGATTAGCCTTACTTCACCTCCTTAATAACATTAACTGTCAAAACTAACACTAGTACTGGCAGTCAATCATACTGAACCTCTTTAAAACAACCACTGTCTATAGCAAATACTGTTAACATTAGTCAATATTGTATATTGAAACCCCTTTTTAAAACAACCACTTGTCTATAACAAACTGCTATTATTAAACAAATTATCCTTTATATCCATACCTTTATTTAAACCTCTTTAAAACTACCACTTGTCCAATACAAACACGTTTAACAGATTAGTTGATCCTGTATAATGAGACCCCTCTTTAAACAGACATAGCCCATTCAGTTCTGAGTAGGATATCTGATGATATGCCCAGGATGGGCATGCTTGAATCTCTGGTGATACAAGCACTTTAAAACATTAACCCCTTCTTGTGCAGTAATACAAAGGTATGAAGTTAATGTAAGGTTGTCACATTTGCTGGCTACAATGAAATCGAAAGTTACCGTATATTAAGAGTCAGGCACAAAACACGATATAGACCATTTTGAACCAAAATAATTTAATATTTTTTTTTTTTTTTAATACATTGGACTGTTTAAACCCTCTAAACCAGAATTCTGTCTAAACGATAAACAATTCGGTACCAATGTGTCCATTTAGTGTAAATGTTACCACTAGAACTGGATATTTTACTTGGCCCCATGGGTGTCCTGTTTAGAGGGGTTTCACTATATTAAATTTGTGAAAATTAGGATTCAAAGTAGCTGTGTCCTTGTGTGTCATAGCACAATGCATTAGCATTAATACATGAAATATTCTTAAAAATTAAAATACATGTAGTTCCTTTTTTTATTTAAAAAAATTGGTATACCGTATTGTGTTTTACACCTGAACTCTAACTAACTATCACATTGTAATATGTGTAGAAAATTATTATGGATATTATTTGCTATGTTTTGCAATATTTTATTGTAATTTACATACATGTGTTAATTGCCCTGAGAATTATTTATTGCACATGTTGAAAATGTTATGTAATTAATGTAAATATTAATTTATTTTCACCACCTAATATTGAGAATTTATCTGTTTTGTTGGATTGTTTGTGCTATGTTACTTATGTGATTGATGTGTTGATATTCTGTCCTGCTTTGAAAACAATGTCTTGTACAATCCATCAAATGTGGATAGAATTTTTTATTGACTGTTTTTTAAGAATATTTCATTGTTTAAGTGAAAAATAAATTGTGGAATAAATAAGTTTTATTGGTTTGTATTGTTGTTTAACGTCTACGTTCAGAGCCAGTCTGTTATAGCAGACGCCTATCACAGGTGCAGTTTATGAGTTTAGTCATCCACCGCGTCTGGGACAGGAAAAAAGGGGAGAGGGGGAGGGGGCGATATGTTCGTGTTTTCACCTGATTTTAATCACTAGGTCACCTGAATTACCTAGATTAGGGGCAGATCCAGGAATGTTGAAGAGGGGGTCGAAAGATATAATTTCAATATACATGTTATTTTAATATTAAAAAGGGTGTTGGTTAAGAGTGGATCCATGAATTTTTAAGAGGGTTCAAAAGATGAAATATTTAATATTGAAAAGTGGGTTGGAAGTAACTTAAGATCAAATTATAATTAAGTAAACAAATTCATAGGGAAGAGGGTATCCAAAATTGTTTTAAGTGGTTGAAAGATAATGACGCAACATAGGCTACTCTTTTCGATAAGTAGTAAGGGGCTTTTATATGTACTTCCCACATACAGGACAGCCCATACCGCAACGTTTGATAAACCAGTTGTGAATCACTGATTGGAACGGAAAATAAGTCCAAACTGCAGATGGGTCCACTGAGAAGGACTGATCCGATGACCGACCGCTTTGTAGGCCGACACTTTACCGATAAAGCTACGTACAACTTACTCATTAAAAACTAGTGAAACGGAACGTATGGAGGATAATAAAGGGTGCTCTGCGTGTGGTAGAATTAACTTTCACTGGAGCGATAAGGCATTGTGTTTTATCATGGTCCCAGGTGTAATTGATCTAAACACGTACCTATATGTATTGTGTGGCATACCTGTGTGACGTATCTGTAGTATTGTACACCAGAGATTAATGACAATGAAGGAAAGACATCAGTATACCAGAACATAGGCAGGAATGAACGTGTTTCTTCCAAAAAAAGTAAAGTTTGTTTTCTTTAACGACGCCACTGGAGCACATTGATTTTTATCTTATCAGCGTCTATTGGACGTCATTCATATGGACATTTTGACACATTTTAGAGGAAACCCGCTACCGCCACATAGGCTACTCTTTTTCGATAAGCAGCAAAGGATATTTTATATGCACTTTCCCACAGACAGGACACCACATACCACGGCCTTTGTTGAATAAGTTGTAGAGCATTAGTTGAAACGGAAAATAGCCCAAACTGCAGATGGGTCTGTTACGTCACGATTTGTCACCCCGGCATCATTGCACGTTTTGTCACCCAAGAGAGTAAAAAGTAAAGTTTGTTTTATTTAACGATCCCACTAGAGCACATTGATTTTT
>JAUTWP010106722.1:0-11813 GCA_033042655.1 Cyathermia naticoides
TCCCCTACGCAATTGTATAACGAGAACCAGGGATTAATCCCCTACGCAATTGTATAACGAGAACCAGGGATTAATCCCCTACGCAATTGTATAACGAGAACCAGGGATTAATCCCCTACGCAATTGTATAACGAGAACCAGGGATTAATCCAGCTATAAAAATCAGTATCCATTTTTCATAAAATTGGGGGGAAATTATTGGTAAAAGTTTAAAACTGGGACATTTTTCTAATGAATTTTGGGAATTGGTGTCAAATTAAATAATTTTTGAAGTGGAATGCGACTTGTGACTGGGCCCAAATTATATAGTAGATTAATCTTTGAAAACTAAAATGTTAAAATGAACATACCCATCTCCATTGAGTTTGATCTTGGTTCCCGCCCATATGGGTAGCACCAGCCCAACACTGGCCCTGTCTGTGTAGTCGATACCGAGAATAACACACTCCTCGGTGTCCTGCCTCCCCACCGTCCACACCAGAGCCAGGTACCGCTGATGACGTTGCCCTGTCTGTTCCAACTTGACAGCCTGAAGTGAGAGAAGAGTAAAGTCAAATAGTTTGTGCACCTTAGCGAACAGATGTAAATACAGTGGACTTGTCTAAACAAGATTCAATGAGGACCAAAAAAATATGTCAGTATAGAAAGATTTCATTCAGTGTTAACACTGTTATGGTAGTTGAATGGGACTTTGAAATCATACTGGTTTACACAGAAAGATAGAGTAGAGAAAAGCTGGTTTAAACAGAGTTCACTGTTTATATAAAAAATATGTACATGAACATGCACATGCCATTTTGTAAGAAGTAAAGTTTGTTTTATTTAATGATGCCACTAGAGCACATTGATTGTTGTCTTATCAGTGGCTACTGGACGTTATTGTCATTTTGTAAGATTAAGAAGGCAAAATAGTCATTGTTTCAAATTTTATGTATATTTTTAACATACTAAAAATTAAATTATTAACAAATTGAAAAGAAAACAGTATGTCATCTATTCTAAATGATTAAATATTTAAAATATACCAGTTATTGCAGCTTTAAGGACAGTAGGGGCAAGACTGTTATTTTTTCAAAATCCATATTAACAATGTAAATGTTGTTTGAACATACAAAAATGATGAGACAATTGACATAAATCTGTATTAATAACTTAATAAGTATACAAACCACTTTGATCCTGTCTTCATGTCGGAGCAAGTACAGCATGGACTGAAGGTGTTGCTGAATATCACCTAGGAAATAAACACAGATCACACACTAATCATCACACACTAACACAAATAGTATTTTGTTACAGGCCACTCATTTTGTTAGCATTGTGATTTTTTATATATAAAAAATTCAAGGGTTGTTTTGGATGAAATCTTCAAAGGTTGAAATAACATTTTTGGGTTTTTTTTTTATTCCTAAAGTACAATGCAACATATTCAATAACACTCTAAAAAAATAATTCATGAACCTCTGATCTTAATCTAGAAAAAGTACTACTGTCCTTGTGATTTTGTTTTATAAATTTCAATCACTTAAAAATTCATAACAAAATAATTGGCAAGTAATTTCAAAACTTTTCAATGACCTCTGTACACATATATTTGAATACTTATTTTCCCACCCATGCAGACTAACATATCGATGAGTTTCAAGTTTTATGAAAAATACTAAAGACATCAGCTGACCTCCATGACTCTTCTTAGATGTCTTGCGAGCACATTCACTCTGAGGCAAGATCAGAGCAGTTCCTTTCACCGTGAAGTAGCTCTCACTCAAACTGAAAACAACAATAGTTTAAATAAATATATAATACATATAATACATCAAGCTGAAACATAACTGATCATGTTCCATGCTAGGATAAAACACATCTCAAGTTTAACAAACACTAAAACACTGTAATTCCATGTACACAATGGTATAATAAATATAATGTACCAATAATATAAAAGTTCATAAATTCAATGTACCTGGGTATATAGAAGATAATGAATTTGATGTATACAAGTTTGCAATCCATTCTATTTAGTCTGAGTAGAAAATGGGAGTGGGTCATTATTTTGGAAAACAGAACACTGATATTACACATTACACATGTATGTAAATGTAGGCATATAACCAAAATTCACATTGAAAAATTTCACAATTAAGTAAAATAATATTAATACCAAATCTGATAATACATGAAGACACTTTCAAACATGATTTAAGAAAAACTACAATGTTTATGATCATTAATATTTTATCTGTTACTTCAGTGGAGCTCTTCTGAACTGCATATCAACTAACATTAAGAACTCATCAGATTTGTACACACATACAATGACATATAATAATTTTATACCATATACCTCACCCGACCCACTACAAAACATAATAAAAATATTCACTAAAATAAAACTTTATTTTCATAAATATATTCAAGACTATACATAGAATTAATTTTATCTAATGTAAGAATGTTATCATAAAAACCAGACATCTCAAGCAAAATTTGGATTAATTATAAAAACAATTAAAAGTATTACACAATGCAAACATACAGGTGGATGTGATCTATATTTTGTCTTTAATTTTAACATTAATTAACAAACTAAAAAAATGAAAATATACCTGTATACTATACATAATTTAGGATCTTTTATATTTGTTACCCGAGTGCTATTTATAATTAAGATATTCTGACTGATTAGTATGTTATTGTTAATTAAAGAAGTTAGTTAATATTATGATAAACTAAAATATTTATGTCAAGATCGTACAATTATACACTTTAATAACATCTGAATACGGTACAATTTAAAAATTAAATGTTTTACAACAAATTATGATAATGTTTACATCCAAAATTTAATTATAAATTCACATAATATCAATGTTTGATAATTATTAGATTAGCATGTTCAAAGTAAATTATTAAAACCAAAAACAATGGATTAAAACCACACCAAAAAATGGATTGAAATTAAGAAACAAAAAACAAACCAAAACTGCAAAAAAAACAAAAGTGGAGAGAAATCAAAATGATACATGTGTGTAAATGAGATGGTAACATTCAATCTCCAATCCTGCACGTGTGGGTATACATGTATTTATTTTAGTTGCACATTCACCATGAAAATTATTTTAAATAATGAGTAATAATTTGAAACAATGAGTAATCATTTGAAACAATGAGTAATCATTTAAAACAATGAGTAATCATTTAAAACAATGAGTAATCATTTAAAACAATGAGTAATCATTTAAAACAGTGAGTAATAACAAACTTCAGGTGGGCTAACAGGAGAAAAAAAATCACCTAAAAGAAATAATCGTCACTAATCTGCACATGTATTAATCTAATTGACTACAAGTATGTACAGTGTACCATCAATTATAAAACATTACAAAGCATAAAATATTAGCACGGTCATAAAAACAATTATATTTTGAAATCCTAATCTATGTCATGACTAATGCTAATATTTAATTATACTAAACTAAGAAGTTTCAACATATTTCTAAATAGTGCCCTTGGTGTTATTTGTAAGAGTAGCCTATGTGGCATCAGCAGGTTTCTTCTGAAGAGTAGGAGTTGCAAGTTATTAAAACATTTCCACTTTTCTACTAACATATATACTGATACCTATCTACTAACATAGTACTCATACAGATGCATACAGATGCATATTGTCCTATCTATATAGACATTAAAACTACAACATGTTTACATCTAAACAATTAGTACATGTTTATCAATATTCTGTCCTATCCCCTTACACGTACAATGTATATAAGAATACACATTTAATATCCTATTTCCTCACATGTATTGATATTCCTGAGAAACGTGACATTTATCATGTAACACTGAGAATTCAAACTATAATTAAACTCATTAAAATTTGGCTGAAAAGATAAAACAGAGAAACCAATGTGGAATTAAATAGTCAATGGATAATATTATAGTAGGGTCATACTTTTTTTGTTTGTCCATTTCCGACATGTAATTTCAAATGTGGGTAGGTAGGTAGGAATTTTTTTGCTCCATGCATATTTAGCTACACAATTTATAAATTGAAACGAGATAAAAAAAAAATTATATATTCTAGAAAAGAGGTCAAAAAAGATTTGGACACGGGCCAATTTTTGTGGTTCGGTTGGGTAAGGACAAACAATTTTTATTTTACCCTAGTAGCACCTTTAATGCTGTAGCAGCATGGTTTTCAGTTTATAATAACATGAAGATCCCACCCACCAACCCACCCATTCACACACATAATTAAGGACCTACTGAAGGGTGATCTTTTGACATATAGAGCCAAAAAGGTTGGTTTATTGTTAGTCAAAAATGGTAAAAATTTGGCTGCTGTATCTTTCCATTGCTCCACCAATAGCTATGAATTTATCTTGAAAGATACATCTCCAAGAAGGTTAAAAGAAAAACCAACTCACCAACATTTGTGTACACAATTGTTCATGCATGACATAATACAAAATCATCATAAAATCTTCAAACAGGTATTATTTGTATAATTGTTGTTGTTTCCATTATAAAACACATGTATTACAAATATTAGAATTACTTTCAGAAATCATGCTAATACAGTCAAACCTGCTGAAGCGGCCACCTTTTTTAAATAGCCAACTGTCTTAATGGGACACTATACTGTCCTCCCTAAATAGCTAGTCTAGTATGCAATGACCTGTTTTAAAAAAACACCGGTGTTAAGAGGGCACCTGGTTCTAAATGGCCATCATGTTTTCTCAAATCTAGTACATAAAATTACCTGTATTTACGCAGCTACCTTTCTTATGAGGACAACTTTGTTCTCTCAAATTACCTAGTACATTGAATGACCTGTATTAAGCAGCCACCTTTATTAAAAAGACACCATTTTGTTCTTCTAAACTAGCTAGTACAGTCACTCTTGTATTAAGTTGACACCTGTCATAAAGAACACATTATTGTTTTCCAATATTAGCTAGTCCTGTTTAATTTTAAAACACCATTATGCAACCACCTTTTTATGTGATGACTGGACTGCTACTTAAAGGTTTGACTGTATGTGAAAGGATCATTATGATAATTATGTGGCAGACAGATGGTTTAACAGAATGTTTTTAGTACTTGGGTAGATCAAGAGATGTTGTTAACAATGGAATGGAATGGAAACAGTTTCAATGTGCTAACATCACAAAAGTGTTCAAACACGCTCATGCTGGGCACAGCATCCGGTAGCCAGGATACCCTACCCAGGATGAAAAGGGGGAGGGGAGATTTAAGAGATATTGATTTATTAAAAAAATTAGTATTATTGTTTATAAAACATAAAAATGAGGAAATTTAACTTTGAATATAAAATAAATATTTAGTATTAATTAAATTTTAGATGTTTTTTTTTAAAGTATATTGTTGTTGACAGTATGGTGAAAGATAGGCTATATGTACAAGGCAATATGATGTTAGCCGAATGAGGTGTTAGCAAGCAGCAGGAGAGAAAGCACCCCATGCATACAGGCCGTCGTCTCACCAAGGTCGAAGCTTTGTTATAAAGCGCACAGTATGGAAAAACTTCCTCAGTTTCTGAAGTCTGGATTTACTCGTCCTGAAATAGGGGTTCATCAATTATATAGCATTAAGTAGATTTTACTCAAAAATAGGGGGTCATCAATTAAATAGCATAAAACAATTAACGATAAGTCGCCATCAATTGAAGTTACATAAAACAATTAACAATAAGTCGCCATCGATTGAATGTGTTTTCCTTTATTGTTTACTAAAAATCTAGATGTCACTCTAAGCACACTTCAAACTGGAAAATAATCCATGCGTATTAATTTCGCGACATAAGGTTGGACACTAAAAACGTCAAATTTATACGCATGCATTTTTTTCACGGTTTACAGTAACAAAAGACCCCTTGCTGCTTATCGGAGTGGCATATGTCAGTGGCAGATCTAGAGGGGGAAGGCACCTCCTAAATTTAGCGATTATGTTTACATTGTAAATATTTTTCGGAATGTTTGTAGCACTTAGGCTTGTCATTGGCGGACCCCCTAAATGGAATTTCTGGATCCACCACTGTACATATGTGGTGGCATTGTGTTTCCTCTGAAGAAATGTGTAAACATTACCATGTACACAACATCCAATAGCCATAAATGATAAAAAATCAATGTTCTCTAGTGGCAAACAAACAATTATAAATATGCATACAGTGAATTGGCACAATTGCTTGTTTATATAGGTGTTGTGTTACATGTCAATGACTGGTGAATGTCTGACTGCGATAGTGAACAGATCATGTGCACAGGAAATACAACAAGCATCATTTGAAACCTTCAGTATAATGTAACTAAGTTATGAGTGATGTTGATTTACATTAAATATCAAACCATAAATACATGAACTAAGTTATAATATAGATTTACATAAATAACCATCAATACATGGTTCATATATGTACATGTACAATGAAACACCTCTAAACCAGATGAACAATTCGGTCCCAATGTGTCCAACTACTGAAAACCGGACATTTTACTTGGTCCTAATGGTGTCAGGTTTTACTTGTAAAATGTAGTGTTGTTTAAATGAAAACTAAACAAAGTGGAGGGTAGATAGTAGTATGTACCGTAGTATAGGAGGGTCATGAAATGATAAATAACTTAATATCCAGCTCTAGGTTTCTTCATAATCATAGGTGAAAAGTTTAGATCAAGTGGACAAAACACGTTAACTACTAATCAATAGTATAAATCACAAGTGAAGACTGACAAAACAAGGTATGTTCTGGATGTATTAAGTATTTGAACTACAAAATTAGCTACATTCACCTGGTTTATGAGAAACCAGACACGCTGGACAGTGTTACATACATTAACTGATTGATAAGGAAACTAACTATACAAGTTTTGTTTGCAGGGAAAATATTTCACTAGGTTGTATTTCAAGCTACAGTATAAACTGAACACCATATCAGACAAAGTTCAACTAAGTGCATGTCAATGTGGAGGTCATAACAAACTCTACATATGTACACAGCTGGAAATAATCAGTTGCCATGTCACCAATGGTGACAATAAAAAAAGGCATATTTTTAACTAGCCTTTTATAAAGAACATTGTTAATCACGTAAATGGCTCCTAGCAACTCTTCCTGGGGGCCAATTCAACCAGTTTGCTCCTAGACCTAAACTTATTTCAAATCCTGGTACATGGCCATGATAAAAGATCTAGTATAGTAGTAAACAATATTTCAAAATGTCAGGTAATCTGTTCGTCAGTTCATGTGGTTTTTACGTAGGTACCCTATTGTTCGGTTACGTGCAGTGGCGCAGACATCGCTTCGGCTACTCCGGCCATGGCCGGACCAACATATGTTTTCTATGCTATTTATTCCTATACTATAGAAATGCCACAACATTCTTCTTTAAAACGTTAAAATTTTAGTCCTAGTGTTGGGCCGTACCAAACTTTTTTTATGGTTGCACCACTGCAGAGCTTTGCCCGTGGCCATATGGCAGCATGGTGCATGCCGCTTTAGCTCTGAATCTAAGCACCTTAGTGTCTGGTAAGCGCTTTAACACAAGCACCGTAGTACCTTATTTGGGTAAAAATGCTGTTTCAAAAGCACTGCCAATTAAAAATTGTATTCTAATTGTCTACAACCAACAGGTGGAAATGTGTAGAAGCGAAATTTGCATGCTTAACAATTAGCGCTAACCAGTACCATGACACATGTCATGACAGCTTAGTTGCTCATGTTCATTTTATGCAATAAATGTTACCAAATAAATTAATTAGAAAATTTGACATTAAAACACATTTTACACAATTATTTGGTCAATTTTTTGGTTTAATAAACTGAACATCCAGTTTTTATTTGCAAAATAATTATGCTTATAGTCAGTAAACAAATTCCACTTACGTTCTAAAAATAGAACATCGTTTTCATCGTCAAGTATGTGTTGTTTGTTCATTGAAGTATTGAAATAAAGTTTTTAAGTTTTAATATCAGAATGAAACAGGTCACCATATAACCAAATGGTGGTTCTCTTGAATTTAATTTTGCGTAACCGACACACGAACAGAACGACTGTTTGCATTAAATATTGTGACCTGAAGATCCTATAGAATGTATACTTTGTAACACTAACACTGTAACAGAAAGCTTGTGAGTGTATAACAGAATAGGAAATGTCATGGTATGATAACCAGCAGAGTTCACAAGTATTAATTATGATTCCTCTGTAACTAGCAGTTCTTTACAATGATAACCAGCAGAGTTCACAAGTATTAATTATGATTTCTCTGTAACTAGCAGTTCATTACAATGATAACCAGCAGAGTTCACAAGTATTAATTATGATTTCTCTGTAACTTGCAGTTCATTACAATGATAACCAGCAGAGTTCACAAGTATTAAAATTCCTCTGTAAATTGCAGTTCATTACAATGATAACGATGAATTCGTTCTCTCTTTACCTGTAGAAAGATCATTCATAGAACACATTAATATACAGTCCTTATTTTAAGTGATAATATTTTAATAAACAGACATCAGTCAAAACATGACAGAATAAATACTGAAATCAAATGTTTTCAACATGGTTTAAAAAGTATGTAGTTTAATTTCAATTTTTACCTTCTGTATTGCCAATTTTCTTGTACCATGTTGAGCTATTCATTCCTCCAAAACAAGACTAAGCACAATGTATTTCTTCATCTATCCTCCAGAACATCAAATATGACAGTATACACCAACAGATTTTCCAAAGTATCTCGAGTATTATCAAATATAACAGTATACATGTAAATATTTCTTCATATTCTTGTGACGTTAAGAAGATGATGAAGCAGACACTTATCAAGAGAACACAATAAATGCATCTATAGTGGAGATTAGAATACCTGCCACTAATAGCACTATCAAGTATCCTAACATGTGACGGTCTTACAACGGTGCACGACTATTAAAGTTGAAAATTAAGGCTTAATACAGGACATAATGGTTCACCATCGAAGTACATTATCATAACATCAACTTTATAGCCATCTATCAGACACTGATCACAAGACTTTTATAGTCGAGCGTGGACTGCAACACCCACCCCCTCGGGAGATGTCACAAGTTAGGAGTTCGGGAAGGGAATAAAATCACAGCAAATAGTGCACACTTGACAACGATGCCCTCTCATGCATTTAGTCTCAGCAAGAGCTTTTTGTCATATTGTAAAAGTGACATTGTTTTTAATCCATCACATGAACACAGGACATAAACTTTGAATGTTTCACACAACCGGAATGGTATGGTTTTAATCAGTAATTTAGTGTTTACATAAACAATTTTTTTTCATTAGTTCAAATACAAATGAAAAGGTAATCGGTAATGGGCAACGGTAATGAAACAAGACTATTTTTTTTTAGACATTTGTATGGTTTTAGTGTTTATACTTGACACCGATGGTGTGGTTTTAGTGTTTACATGAATAATAGTTTTTTTCATTAGTTCAAATAAAAATGAAGAGTTTAACATAATGAGCAATGTTCAACAGTTATCAAACGATACAATTCAAATTTAAATGATTTCTCTATGTAATTTCCTGATAATAAATATGAAAATGTTAAACTAAAGGTTTTTTTTGTTCAAATCATTAGGAAATCATCTGTAGATTTCGAGACTTTTTAAGATAGCACCACCTTTGTAATGACTGTGATGCTGATTTCACTGGTTACATTGTATCTTTCTAACACCATCAATGTTATTAGTTTACAAAATAATTACAAAATTAGCCAAAACACGTCTGTTTATATTTTTTGACGAGCAATTATATAGCTTTTGTGCCAATTCATTGTTCATGTTGATATTATTTTGGCATAACAGACACACTAATGACACAATAATTCATGCCAAATTGTATGCCCTGTGCACATGTAATTAATGTACTTGTTTGTATACCTTTGACACCAATACTGTGAATACAATGAAAACTGTTCATTCACACACCTTTTACATACAATTATACTCATATAAAAAAATTAGTGACCCCCCATTACACAATGTTTCAGCAAACTGTTAGGATGTAAGAAATTCAAATCTCATGGAAAGATCTTTATATTCTGATCACAGATGTGCTTGTATGACAACATTATAAAAACACTTCCATTATTCTTTTATCAAACATGTATGACAAACTTAAATGATGCAATTTATATTTGTTTTTCAATATAAATATATGAATTGTAAATACATCATCTAGGTTCCCAATACCTTATACAGTACAGATGTTCTATTAGGTGTATTGTTAGTTTCCAGAGGTCACCAATTTCTTTGGAACCAGTAAATTTCATTTAAACTCCATAAAATATATGGGCAACCAAGAGATGATGGGCAATCAATAGGATTTCAAATTTGTACACCCCTGTATAATGACTCACCCGTCCTTGCATATTGCAACCATACTGTAGTGATGATGATGATGTTGCTGAGACAGCATTTCTCATTATTTCTCTTTCCCATCTGAACACTTTAATGAGCTCTCCACACACACTATAGCGTGTCTCACTGTGAACACATTTCCAGTTTGAGCAATTTTCTGTTCCAACCAGTGTTTCATAACTGGTTCATCAAAGGCTGTAGTATGTGCTATCCTCTTTGTTAGAAAATGCATATAAAATGCATCGTGCTGTTTACCTGAAAGAGTAGCCTATGTTGTGGCAGCAGGTTTCCTCTAAAGAAATGTGTCAGAATGACCACATGTTTGATGTCCAATAGACAGTAAGATAAAAATCAATGTGGTCTAGTGGCTTCATTAAATAAAACAAACTTTACTTATGTTCCACGCACACTAATTGAGTCTCGTTTTAGTACAGCCCATTTTTCACCAATGCCCCAGAAGTGGATTTTACATCAATCATATTTATTGATAATGAGTCGCATGCTTCACATACATCTAATTGGTAATCGTCATAAATTGGCCACATTAAAATTATTTCCCATGTTTAAATGATTATCACTGTGTAGGCACGAGGACATTAAATGACATCAGTGCTATTAAGATATTTGTGTGTGTTTAGAGTAACATTATGTGTGTGAACAGGGCGAGGTCTGTAACAATAAATACATAGAATTAACTCATCTTCCAAACATTGTGCTGTGCATGTACAGTGAAACCTCTCTAAACCGGACACAAATGGGACCAAGTAAAATGTCCGGTGTTCAGAGGTTTCTGGTTTTCAGGGGTTAAATTTACACTAACTGGACACATTGGGAACGAATCGTTTGGTTTTGACAAGATTCCAGTTTCTTGGGGGTCCACTGTACTACATAGCTGACATTATAAAAATGTATTAAAGGAAAGGATTGTATGTTTAATAACATAGATAATGCACCACATACCACAGCTTTTTGTTAAACAGTTGTAAACCACTGGCTGGAATGGAAAATAGTCCAAATAGCTTAATAATAATATAAAAATAACTGATCAATGAAAATTAAAGGAGACCGGCCAGTAAACCACACATAAGGCATAATCAATATGTTTGGGATCAAAAATCATAAAACGCAAACACTCCGCGACCATTATAAACCGAGTCAAGCGTACCAGTCGGCTTTGGAGTTTTTTCTCGCCGATCTCCGATGTTTGCCGGAAACTGTCGACAATTGATGTGCTGGCCTGTGATGTCATCGATGATAGACCTCTCGTTCCCATAGCGTTAGCGAGTAAAAAATATGGATGTTTTAAGAGAGTCAAGCGACGATGAATTGTGCCCTACAGTTGCTGATGGAATAAGACCGTATCAATTTGAACCTCTAGTACGAGATTTTATACC
>JAUTWP010106833.1:0-11812 GCA_033042655.1 Cyathermia naticoides
AAAAATATGCTGGTTTAGACAGAGTGCTGGATTAGACAGTTTTTCTAGTGTTATAAGTCAATTTGGGACTGAAAACTAAATCCTGTTTAGACAGATTTCTGGATTAGACAGATGCCGGTTTGGACAGAGTGCACTGTATATATAAAAAAATAAAATAAACTACATATGTGCACATTCTCTCCAAGAACTCAGTATAATGGCCTGCAAAAAGTTAACATTTTTTTGGTTTAGCTTTCTGTTTAAACAAAATAATAATAATAAAAAATAAACAGGTTATATTTTATATTGAGCCTCTTATAATTTATTATTATAGTTTGGAACTGTATTTTGAAAACTTAATGAATCAATGTTTCTACATTTGGGACATCAGATTTTAGTTGGAGACTTCTAAAATATCTATTATGAGCTATGGTTATTACTTTATAAAGAAATACATGTACTGGCATATTATAATAATTTTTTTATTGTTTTTCAGGAATTATGTGTGAGTTGCTTTGGTCTGACCCTCAACCTCAGATTGGTCGATCTACCAGTAAACGAGGGGTTGGTGTTCAGTTTGGACCCGATGTGACGGCAAACTTCATCAAACTGAACAACCTAGATTATGTGATCCGCAGTCATGAGGTGAAGAACGATGGCTACGAAGAAATGCATAATGGAAAGTGCATAACGGTTTTCTCAGCTCCAAACTACTGGTACAGTTGTTACAGTCATATCACATCAGTTTCTTTCCATTCATCTCTAAATTTATCAGTTCCTGCTGGAGTTTCTATGATCAATCCCTGTCAGGTTCTTGTTATGTAGATCAGCAGATCTAGGATATATGAAGAGTTCAGGCACAACGTGTTAATTTAGACATTACCGGTATATATTAATCTTCAGTTTATTTCCATTAAATTTTGGATGTTCTTGTTGATATGTTTCTACACCTACTTTTAACATTGTTTTTCAGTGATACAATGGGCAATAAAGGTGCTTTTATTACAATGACAGGAGACAATCTCAGGCCAAACTACACAACATACGAAGCAGTTGTAAGTTTTTTTTCTTCTGTCTTCTGCAACAGTTACAAGAGTTATAAGTTTATGTAAGACCCTGTGTTGTTAGTTCTTAGAATAATACAAGAGCTTCCATGTTATTTCAGTATAACAGGTGTTTTAGTGAATGATAAGGGAGTTTAATATAAAATGAAACTTTTGGACATATTTACTACTCAACAACTATTTTAATAATTTCCCATCTTATTTTAAAAATTTAATTGCATATCTGTTAGTGTTACCACCTTCATTCAAATTACTCAAAATTGTATTTAAAAAAAAACCCTAATACATGTAATTAGACATTTTATTATTCATGAATCAAGTTAATAAAGTGATTTTAAGAATCCATATTAAAATATCATGTGGTACTTTATTTCATGGCAATAAACTACTTTTTTTTCTTCAGATATATAATAATTGTATTTTCGCATGATAATGTTTATTTTTATTATTATTTTTCAGCCCCATCCAAATGTGAAACCGATGGCCTTTGCCAATTCTTTATTTGGCTTGTTTTAGTCATCGGTGTACAGTTTATATAATCATGAGTATCTGCGCTGAATGAATGGGAGTGAAAAAAAAGCCATTGAACAATTATACCACATACTGAGCACAGAACAACACTTCAGCCCAAGTAGTCGGAAGCCTTCATTTGTCATGGTTGTGTGGTTGCAGCTGTAAGATCATAAAACATTGTCAGAGAAAGGCCGGACTATCAAGATTATTTGTTCAATAGTTAGCTTGCAAAGAAAATTATTATTTTTGTTTGAAGAAAGTATTCTGAAACAAGTGAGACCTAACATTTTGCAATTATTACACATTATTACAGAGGTGTGCCAAATTTTCATTTTTGTTGTTGATCTAATGGTCACTGACCCTTAAATCTTCAGCCTGCATCTTTGCTGTTTTGACAATCAAGACACATTAGATGTGTAACACCTTCCATGTAGTCACTTTAGTGATGTACACTTACGAAAATCTACTCACCTTTCTTCGTTCATATACACTGTAAAGCAGCATTATATTGATACCAAATATTTCTGACTGTATGTGGAAAACGTACATGATAGTTATATTTAGCAGTTAAAAAAACTGGACCAGTCAGACACTGCAGCTTCCAATTCAAGAACAGATACCACAAACACTATAATGTAAAATCAATTTAATAAATTTTAGAATGGACCAGACACAGCTGATACTGGAATAAAATAAAGTGAGTGTTTTTATGTGCCTTGTATCTCCGTCAATGAAGTATGCTCATACAAATTACAATTCATGCATTTAATTTTGCAAGAGCATACTATAGACAGTAAAACACAGTAATGGCTACTTTAGTTGAGAATGAACCATATGCTGAATAGTAAACAAATTAAGTTGAAATAAAAGATTATAGTAAGCCAGAAAGATTATATTCAATATTTTGACCTTGATTTTGAAGGTCGTCTGGACCTCCGATTTCATGGCACTCCTTCTGAATCTGAGTAGTAGCCCTTGGGGATCATGTGTACCAAATTTGGTGTTCTTCAACTCTAATGATTTCATCAAGAAATGGGGTTAAGCAACCCTACTAGTAACTGCCACTTTTGTATAGACCCAAAATTAACATCTGTTACAAGATCCTATATGGAACACAATATCTATTAAACATAGTTTTAAAACTTTCTAAAGTTATTCAAATTGTATCATTTAAAAATTAATTCTAAGGGCCGATACTGTACGTTTAGAGCCTTTTGTATATTTTCAATAATTCAGATATTTTCTGAAAGGTTCCATGTATGGAATGTGAAATGTACCAACGTCATTTTGTAACTTGGGTCAGTGAGCTTAAATGTTGATCTTCCCTACCCAGTATTGCTGAACAAGTAATCCTTATCTACAAAAAGGTCTTGTTCATATAATATTGAAAGTATATGAAGTGTGGCCATTATTTATATTAAACTTGTTCACATTAAAAACATAGTCATAATAGTTTTGGGCTAACACTTTTTTCTTATAAAAGTATTGTATTGCTGCAAATCTATTGTGGATTAAGTGGGATTCAATTGGGCATTTGAAGACCTTGGAAGTATTTAAATGTTTTAAAAGAATTTCAGTCTTGAAAATAGCAATATTTGTTGTAAATGCTTGAATGTGTGTGTAAGTTTGTCAATGTTGCAAGGTTTCACCCAGTATTGTTATGGTTTTGTCTAAATTGGTCCTTTAAAAAAAAACAAGTTATGTTCTTGAAAAGTCCTTCAATTTGATAACCAGTTAAGGTAATCAAATCTCATTAAAAGCTGATGGAATTATACTTTTGGGTGCCAAAGGATATTTGTTTTTACTATGCAGCAACAGATGGTTATTATAGGCAGCCTTTTGGTTTTTACACCAACTACAACGAGATACAATTTTATTTTTATTGTTAATTAAGTTGTAGTAGAATCAGTGACGCTTGGTTGGATCATTGGAATTCTTTTATCTCATTTGATACTTAATAGCTTGTAACACAAACCATGGTATCTAATGTTCTTATGGGCAAGTGCATATCTTAAGAGAATAGCAGCCATTTTGCTTTTGTAAATCTGTAGACCACATATTGCAAATTCAATTCAATTCTTTGTTTTGTATGTAAGGCCATTAGTCGATATACAGGTACAAAATGTTAATTTCAGGACCAGTTGTTCATACACTAAGCTAACTTACTGTGTCAAAAATCTATATTTTAGATCATATGTTGCAAATGTCATATGGTTGGCCCTTTACAACTGCTAATTAATATGCTGAGGTATTGTTAAACATTTCTTTTCTTAATCATGATGTTTTCAACATATACACAACTAATATTGGTTCACAGTTTGCTGGGTTGCCATCCATTCACTTCATATTTTAGAGGCGGAACAAATACATGTTTAATTTTTAGATTACCCACTTTAAAATGCTATTGAGATTCTGTGAAATAGTCTTTCAGGTAGATGTTTTTACAAAAATAGCATAGTTAAACAATGGTTATAGAAACAATTACAGCAAGGCATCCTATTTCTATAATTACCCTTCTAAATGTGAACTATGTCAAGTTGTGTAAGCAAGCAAATTCACAATGAATGTTTTCCCCGATTGAATTTCTTCCAGATTATCAGGTTTTGCAGTGCCATATTGATGATGTACTTTGAATATTGTATCACTGTTCTTTCAAAACATAACAACCTATTTTGAAATTTTACTGGAAACAAAAAACCTTCTACTAACACTTGATTAACAGATTCTGTCAATGACACCACACATGTATCTTGTCACTTTCACAAATGACAACCTGTTTCTGGACTGTCTTAATTAGTGGACTGTCGAAAAAGTACTGTATATGAAATAGGAACTTGAAAATTTCAGCATTTATTAAAAGCATCATAGTTTAGTTGCAAATTTATTAACCCTTAAAGTTTGGGACGTTTTGTTTTTTGGCCACCTGATATATTTTAATATTGCATAAAAATTTAATAATAAAGTGTATTAGAATGTATTTGTTTCTGCAGGTATGCGTGGTTGTTTTTTTCAAAGAACAGTGATAATATGATTGTTTACTGTTGTGTAATTTATTTATCTTTTTTCTTTTTGTTTCAAGTGCTATCATTGTACAAAGATGTAGTTAAGAATGTTTGATTTTGGATTTGTTTCAAGTGTTTAGTACTAACTGCCATTGGACAGGATATCTGTTATTAGTTAAACATACCATAAAAATGGTAGAACACAATAATGTGTTTATATTAAAATGTGTTATTTTTACAATTTCTCTGTAAATACAGTATTATCTAACATTTGAGTGAGAATCTAGATTTATCATAAGAGTGCTCTAACCCCCCCACCCCCATACACACAAAAAGTATAAATTTCTAGTATCCACATAGTACAAAATATACGGGGAAATATAATTGGTAATACACAGGTGTAATAACGATTTCACACGCACCCTTACAATGTCATACCTAGTGATAAATGACATCATAGAATGTAACGATCCATTGATCTTCGTGTAGTTATTAATAATATTAAATACACCAAAAGAAGATAGTTTCTAAATAATAATAAAAATTTGTTTACATTGTTATGTATTATTGTGGTCCATAATAGATCATTACAAAAATTGCAGGGTTTACCGGTTTCTGTTTGCCGCTCAGGATTGTAATCATACAATTAAGTAGGCTAAACACATTGCCCTTTTCCAATGTCTTTGAATATGTAGTAATAAATGACGTCACAGAACCATGACCTTTATGTAGTTATTAATAACGTCGTCATTTACTCTGCAAGTTTAAAGACAATTTACATTTAAAATTGTTGTGTGGATAATAAAGAAATTATCATACTTGTGTGAGGATCGTACGAAAATTATGAAACTCCTTTGGAATTAATTGTGTTATTTTTATCTGAAATGTTTTTGTTTTTTGCCTTACAAATGTTTTATTCTTAGAGGCCTGACAAAGTGTACATAAAAATATCATTGTTGAGTTAGTGTATTACAAAACTATGTGACACTTGCCAAGATGAGTAAACTATGCAGAGCACTTACATTTACAAGATGAACAGAACAGTAGTTTACATGTAGATATTCAATTGTTTGTTATTTTTACAATATTTGTAAATATTGACTGACTCAGAAATTATAAAATTAAAAAAAAAGTGTAGGCTTTTGGAATTCTGTTGGCCAGCTTTTTAAAAAGGATGTTGTCATAAAAAGAAAACCTAAACAGCAACTGTACAATTACTCTTGCTTGCATAATATTATTGAACAACTGAATAACATATAAATGAATAATTAAATTAGATAAATAGTAAATATTTATAAATTATCAACCATTGGTAATAACCTCTAATATGGATTAAAAAACTGATACCAAGGTCCATGAATCATGCCATGTCAGAAATAATGATCAGTAATTTGTTTATTACATAGAGGATATTAAACTAGCTTCCATGTATTATCAAGTTTAAGTCCCGAGTGAAATAAGTTTCCTTATTTCACGAGTGACTTTAACTTGATAATACATGTACATGGAAGCGAGTTTGATATTCTATTTATTACCTCAGCCTGAATATCCTTATTTTTCTTTTCATTAAACGGTTCTATGTGCCTATTATTTCATTCTTTTTTCTGCGAACAACACACAGAAAGCTAATGACGTCATTAGAAAGTGATGTCATCAGCCATTGGAACAGGCCAAGTTGATGATTCAAGGGTCTATGGTTAGATTGTAGCGAGGTATTTATTTAAAGAAATACCAAATATAAAGTTAATTTCATAGAAAAACAATTCAGTTTACAATGAAAAATACCATACAAAGTTTTTTGATGTTTGGGTGTTATTGTCCATTGCCATTAACAGCACTTTCATTGGACAAAGTGAACTACAAAATAAAATTACCGGTTAGACCATGCGTGATAATTCTCTAGGAAAATTATCATTTTTATTTTCCCTGTTATGAGTGCCTACTGGGGTAATAAATAGTAACATTGCACATTGAGTTAATAACCCAATAGTATGTAGGTGTCCTTGGTGTAGTTACAGAAGAAACTAATCACAAACAAATATATAATTTGCTCTCATCACACATATTTGTTTATTACCCCAGTTGGCACACAGAACCTGGGAAATATAAATAATAATTTCCCTAGGGACTAACTGGTAATTTCGTTGGGTAGGTCAGTTCACTTTGTCCGACGAAAGTGCTGGTACTAAAAATTACCTGGCTACAATCTAACTGTAGACCCTTGAATCATCAACTTCACCTGTTCCAATTGCTAATGATGTTATTATTCTGGGGGGTATTTTCATTTGTTCCAGAAAAAATAATGAAATTAGCCAATCAAATTACAGAACATGCTTACTATCAGTTTACAATTCTAAATAATAGACACATAGAACCATTCATGAAAATCAAAATGAACATTCAGGCTGGGGTAATAAATAGAATAACTCGCTTCCATCTATTATCAAGTTTAAGTCCCTTGTGAATCAGATGTTATTTTAACAATCTGATGTTGGAATTTGGTGAACTGTTGTAGCTCTGGCAAAACATGACATAGTTTAATAAAATGCACTGCCATAGTTGACTGCAAAGTCTTGCAAAACACTCAGTGATTGGATATTATATTGTTTCATTTAACTGGTTTTAAACCAAAGAAAATACAGATTATATTCAGTTTATTTAATAATAAATGTGATTTCTATGCATTCTCGTTGTCCTAAATCTCAAAATAAATGTTTTTATAATTATACCATTTAGATCAGAACTCGGATGTTTAGCATTCATTCACCACATTTTGGAACCAAAACTAGTCAAGAATTGTAACAATCTATTATCAGTTTCTCTGTCATTTATTTCCATGTGTCATAATACGCAATGTGATGCAATAGGAGGACAATACTGGTAGTTTTATAAATTTATTTTTATGTATAAAACTGCATTTATTTCATGAGTATGCTTTAGTTGACCAAATGAAAATTTATCCAAACTTAGCTAATTTAAGATGGACAGTGTTATTTTCATTTCACTAGTACTGTTGACCCATGTTCTAATGGGTACCTTTATATAACAGCCACCTGCCGATAACAGCCACACCTACCAAAACACATTTCTTTATTTATTTGACCTCTATATAAAGGCCACCTGTCCATAACAGCTACTTTCTGGTCCCTTGAGTGGTTGTTATATACAAGTTCGACAGTATGTATTTTATAAAGAAAAATACACACAAAAGAAATAATTACAATCCTGTTTTCAAAAATTTAAACTAAAATCCTGGTAAATACTACTACTGTACTAGTATACGAGTTTCTATTTACTAGTTTGCACATAACAACATTAACTAAATTACATTGGTCACACATAGTGCTTGAATTTGTGTAAGTGATGGTGTGTGATACAAGCTTATCATAATTTTAGAGGGGAGTGATCTTGGAATTATAAACGATGCCTGATTTTGAATTATGTAGGGTTTATTAGGTTTAAATTCAGAAATCTACCTTTGTAGAAATCTGTAGAGAATTGATTTGTTATTTTTAGAAATGTTTTAGAAAAAAATATTCCAAAAGACATTTCACTGAAATATTTTCAAGAGTTTGAAGTTTGTTGGATTATGCAAATGTATAATCATTTTTGTAACTGTTGAGTTAGTAAACACCTTTTAATGTGGTAACAGTATTGTATTACCCGGTACCTTCATCAAATCTTATACAGTGTACAATAATTTTCCTCCATATTGTGTCTGCTATATAGCTATATTTTTAGTGTTTCAATGCAGATTGAAAATTGAACTCTACAAAGATGGTGTGATATTTATTTATTAATAAAATTACAATGAAGAATTTCATTCCTTGTTCATTAGTGTCCATTCAAATGTTGAAAATTTCTTATTCTGTGTACACCTTTCAAAATATGCATATACATATCACTGTTAAACTATCCTTAACTGGGCATTTACACTCGTTTAGCAAGTTACAGTAAACATTAGCAACGACAAACCTCAATGGACTAGCAATAGCAAGTAAAGTCATGTTGTTTAACATCTACATTCAGAGCCAGGCTGTTACAGCAGATGCCTCTCCCGAGTGCTGTTTATGGTTCAAGCCTTCCAATGCATCCGGGACACAGCAATAGCAGTTTGCAATATACATGTACTTAATTATCAGTAGTAATTACAGGAAGGTCTTTCCACCATCTTGGATAACTCTTTCTAAACCACTGATCATCAGATGATTTGTAGCTGTTAATTTGCTATATTACTTCATTGTATTCAAAATTAACTTATTTAATGTTATTCTTTGTTTTCTAACTTGCCATTATTAGGGAGTTATTTCAAAGCCACATTGTACCTGTACAGTCTTCAGGACAAACTCATTTTATGTCTGAATGCGGAATTATGTACATTAAAGTTTTATCTGTGATGAAAATAAAATAAAGTTGATATTAAATTTATCTTGGTGAATGTTTTCTATTACTAGTAGTTTCTTCTTTGTGTTGTTGTTCACAGCTAAGATGATGATGATGATCTAAAGATTTTATTTTAAACTTTATATCACACATTTTGTATGCTATGATCCAAAAGTCTGATATGAGTTTTTGATTGCTTGAAACACACTAGTGACTAATGAGTCTCTGTTTTCTCTTGAAATCTGAAAATAAAACAAAGAAATTATTAGTGAGAAATATCATTTATATCAATGTCATTTTATGCAAAATAAGGTATGTTTTGTTTTGTTTATACTACCACAAATTTTATTTATTACAGTAATAAAATTATGCATTACAGGTCTTTAGAGCATTTAATAATTTTCCCCATAAGATGTACATGTCCAAGCATAGTTTGAGTAATACCTAACTACTGAATACACATTTCATTAAAGGCAACAAAGAAGTGATTGAGCAAAATCCCAATGATGGGCATGAAGCAGGGTTTCCTCTAGAATTAGTTTTTAGGGTATAGTATGGTGTACTATGTATTCCAGCTGGATTGGAGTGCCAAAATGGATTTTATTGACCTATTTTATTGATTAAGGTGTGCTGAGTTCAAAAAAGTTAGGTACCATTTTTTTCGACCACGCCTTCGGCCGCCATTTTGAAATTCAAAATGGCCACCATTTTGTTTTGTTTTTCTTATATAAAAGGCCAAAATTAATTATTTTTCTTACTTTTTCATGTAAAATCAACCTCATTATGAAGTGTTCTTATTTTATTGCTAATAAAATACCCATGATACAAAATTTAAACTGGAATAATATAAAATCATAGTGTATTATCTCTAAACATGTATAACAATAAACACTCGAACAAGATGAATTTACTTTCGTTGAATGTCTACTAGTAATCACTCTTCTTCACTTATACCATTGTAATAATTTGTGTTATGACAGTCATTGCATTTGCAAAGTGCTGTACATGGCCAGTTCTTTTTCGGCAGGAACATTTATTGATGCATTTGTCATGACAACCACACTTAACAAGTTCAACAACAGCTTGTGGTTCAGGTAACTCAAGACATTAGTGTTCCATCCGATGTTTTCTCCAATCCATGGTCAATACTAAGTGATGGTATGTGTGGTGATAGCTGATGGTACAGCTTGCTGATCACCAATATAAGATTCACTCTCTGAATGTGTGGCTTCATTGATGCCAGACTGAGTAGGTGACAACTTTTCAACTTCAAGATGTTAGATTTAGTTACCAACTTGTACTGAATTTGGTATTCTTGATATACACTGTACACACAAAACACCCAAGCAGATATGACATGTTATCTATATCAAAACCATAATAATCAAACTGTTAAAAAGGATCAACTACATCACAACTAGATTTAACACTAATATCATGTTTTATCCAGTTTCTCTGATATATCACCAAATATTCCTCCCAAATCAGCACCAATACAAACATAGAGGCCTAGTAGTCCTTTGACTTTCTCAAGTCCAACTGCTAAGCATTTTGCAAGTGTATCAATTGTCCATACTATATACATTGTATCAATCATCCTTTCTGTTTTTGTCATCAGGTGTCATTCTAGATTCAACTGTAGGTTCTATGTTTACTCTTCAATAGCACTGACCAATGAACTCTTGTCAATGGGACGAGAAGAAGAGCGATAAGAGATGAATGATCAGGGTATAATAGAAAAGTTATATTTTTGAATTGTCTCACTTAAAGATATGGCGTGATTGCTGAACAACAAGAAATATTGCCAAAAGTTGTCTTATCTTCTCGTAACCATACCATCTTACTACCAATCATCTGATGTGTCTTTTTGTTTTATTTTTTTTCCATCGCATCTCGAATTAACTTTTCTTCAGTTGATGCAATTAATTTCTACGAGACAAATTTTTAAAATTTCTTTAAATGATAATCATCTCTGAGGAGAGTGTCTTCCATGACAGTTTCTGGAGCCGTCACAATAGCTACTATGTGCATAAGCGTTGTGATCTTATACAAGAAGGGGATTCCACCAGTGTCACTCCTTGATTAAACATACGAATCTGGTGTTGAGACCATTAATTGTTAATGCTACATGTGTGTGGTATGTTCACCATCAGAGGAATAACTATCTTTGAATTCTTGAATAAGTCTAATAAGCTCTGGGGCAACCAATAAGAATCTAATTTTAATGCATCTCAAATTTTAGTAATTCCACTAATTCCTGAAACCGTAAGTTGTTCCAATGTTTGATCCACCAATATATTTGTGACTAGAATGCTTGATTTAGTCATCATGAAATTTCCACATTTTATAACTTTCCATGTTTCTTTATCAGTTTTCTTGAACAACTGCATCTGGGCAAGATATGCTTCCGCAAGTCGAGCAAAGATCATTAGCAAAATACTGATTCATCTGCTCCTCAACAGTACAGAGATGAAGTTCTCATTCTCTGTGTCTGATTGCTCGAATCAAGTGATGTAGACATTTGACTTGCTTCATATAATTCTCAAGTAATAGAGCCATCTTTCCGATGTCTTGATGAAGTGTAACAATGAAACAGGACAGTGAATTGTTGACGAGGAGTAAATCCCAGCTTCAATGCTGATGAAATCAGGACAATTTCCTTCAGGATATCTTCCTAATGCATAAAGTGAAGCAAAACAAGCATGAAGCTCACCCATTCTCAAAAACAGCTAGTATTTACTGATATCCCTTAAGCAAGATACAAAACTATAGAGAGTACTATAGTCAGTTAGAAATATCCTTAACAGTGGAGCAACAATCCACTGTGTGTCTTTAGTTGACTATCTTGTTGGTGTGACTGCATCACTAGGG
>JAUTWP010106944.1:0-11811 GCA_033042655.1 Cyathermia naticoides
AAGAACTGTGTTAAATTTGATTCATGTTTTTGAATGATGGACTGAAATGCTTGTGAAGAACTGTGTTAAATTTGATTCATGTTTTTGAATGATGGACTGAAATGCTTGTGAAGAACTGTGTTAAATTTGATTGATGTTGTTTTTCAGCTGAGAATGAATGTGATGCGGATGGAGCGTTGTTTCTAGCCGTGTGTCGAGGGAAGGTCAGTGAAGGATTAGATTTTGCTGACAACTTCGCACGAGCAGTCATAACGGTAGGTTCTTCTCTGATGGTATTTCTGACATAATAATAAGTGTTTATGTGATATTACTAGCACATCATCATTTGTGGGGCACCATAGGATGAAGTAAAGTTTGTTTTGTTTAACGACGCCACTGGAGCACATTGATTTTAATCTTATCAGCTATTGGACGTCATTCATATGGTAATTTTGACACATTTCTTTTAGAGGAAACCCACATATAAAAGACCCCTTGCTGTTTATCGAAAAGAGTAACCTATATGGTGGCAGCGGGTTTCACCTAGAAAAAATAATGTGTCGAAATGACCATATGTATGACTTCCAATAGCTTATGATAAGATAAAAATCAACGTGCTCTAGTGGCATCATTAAATAAAACAAACTTTTTAATTTTCATTCCTAATTCTAAACCCATATTTTAAAAGTGTGATTACTTTTGTGAACTAAACAAAAATCTTCTATTGATTGCCTTTTCTTTTTCTTTTTAGGTTGGAATCCCATATCCAAATTTCAAAGATATACAGGTAAAGTTCACATTTAGTTTCTCACAATTTTAAATATGTGAAGTATTTGGTCATTGGATTGATTCTTCTCAATAGACCCATAGGGACCTTTTTTCTGAGGGTGAAAGTATGTACCCTAAAATTTCAGATAATTATTTTTTATGATGCTAAACCTTTTTTTCTTTTCCTGTATGACTCTGTGTCAGTGACATGTATCAATCATCAAATTATCATTAAGTATGCAAAATCTTTCACTAGTGTCACATATGATTAAAAACAAATAGAGCCTACCCTTAAAAAGATTTATGAAGGAAACCCTGACACATTTGGATTTAGACTGTTTTCCTTTTCAACTAGTGGTGCACAACTGGTTCATAAAAAGCTGTGGTATGTGCTCTCCTGTCTGTGGGAAATAGCATATAAAACGATTTGCTGCTTATCAGAAAGAGTAGCCTGTGGCTGTGGGTTTCTTCTGAAGAGTATGAATCACAAATATGTTTGATAACTAATAGCCAAGAGTATTCTACATACACCACCATGAGTAGCCTATGTGACAGCAGCAGGTTTCCTCTAAAACATATGTCAAAATTACCATATGTATGACATCCAATAGCTGATGATAAGATAAAAAAATCAATGTGCTCCAGTGGCGGTGTTAAATAAAACAAACTTTACCACTGAGAAAACAAGCTCGTGGCCAATACCGATACACTTTAGAGGCAAGCTATGGGGAACCAATTCTGAACTGATCAACACCACACAGTTCTTTGGGAACATATAAATCCTGATCTAAAATTAAAAGCTGTAACCAACAGTGTTTAAATGCAGAAGAAGAAGAAAAAAGATGTGCTGAAGTTTATAGTGCATTTCTCCTTTATGTTAAGAGAGTGGGATGTAGTGCAATCAGTAGTGTGTCTGCCTTTGAAGCAGTTGTTCGTCAGATCGATCCTTCTCAGTGGACGTATTTGCAGTTTGGGTCATTTTCCATTCCAACCAGTGGTCCACAAACGGTTCATTAAACGTGATATGTGCTGTCGTGTCTGTTGGAAAGTGCATATAAAGGACCCCTTGCCATTTATCGGAAAGATTAGCCTATGTGGCAACAGCAGGTTTTCTCTGAACAAAAGTGTCAAAATGACCATATTATGTATGTCTAAAAGCTGATGATGGATAAAAATCAATGCTTTAGTGACAGGCGTTATATAAAACAAACTTTATGATAATTAATGGAACTGTCATTAGTATAAATATCTGTTTTTCTTCTCAGGTTGAATTGAAAAGAAAGTACAATGATCAGAATCGGTCTCGTGGTCTTCTGTCAGGCAGCGACTGGTATGAAATTCAAGCATTCAGAGCCCTGAATCAGGCACTTGGACGATGTATCCGTCACAGGTAAATAAAATACCAAATTACTAGTTACTATGGAAATTTATATGTTACCATGTTATTGATATCCTGTCTATGACATTATGCATATCTGTCTAAATAGACCGATTTTCTTTTGAGCTATTTTCTGTTCCAACGAGTGGTCTACAACTTAGTTCATCAAAGACCATGGTATGTGCTATCTTGTCTGTGAGAAACTGCATATAAAAGACCCTTTGCTGAAAGAGAAGCCTATGTGGAAACATTTTTTTTCTGAACATCTTTAGTTAAAGATACCATAAAATTATGTTAAACAAAAATTCCTTTATTTGGTGCAAATATCAATTTTATTTTATTTTTTCAGAAGAGACTGGGGTGCTATTAGTACTATCAATCTTTTCGGGTGTTATTAAGCAATCTTTATCTCAGAAGAGACTGGGGTGTTGTTATCAATCTGTTGGGGTGTCAAACATTTATTTATTTTATTTCAGAAGGGACTGGGGTGCTCTTATTCTTGTTGATGACAGATTTGTGAAAAATTCACAGAAGTATTGCAAAGGTAAATGTTTTGAAAAAGTTAGTTTGCAATTGAAGAGTTGAGGTGTAAAATGCAATATATCCACTTTTTTATCTTAAAAAAAAGTGACATGTAATTTTTAAGAACCTATTTCATTTATTAATGTTAATGCATTGTGCTATAACACACACACACATAACTACTTTCAATCTCAACTATCACAAATCAAATTTGTTTAATTTTTTCATAACAATAAATTTATTAATTTGTGTTTGGTGCAAAGTGGCATTTTGCGTCTAAACACTTCAATTGGTACTTTATGAACTTGTATAGTGCTAAATTTTGATTTTCTAGTGTGATGGTAGCAGGTTTCTTCTCAAGACCATGAGTCATACACACTGTATGTTTGATACCTAATAGCTGCTTATTATATAATTTACTGGGCTGTAATTAAACAAAATGAGAATCAGGCTCCTGATCTAACATAAAACAAATATTAATTTTTTCGTGAGCTTATTCCCAAATGTAGGCCTATTTCTTTAAATACAGTAGACTAAACCAGATTCACTTGGGACCAAACAAAACATGCCAGTTTAGACATATTACATGCATGAGTAACAGTAGCTGGATAGGACTTTGAAATCATTCTGGTTTACACAGAAACCTGGATTAGACAAATGCTGGTTTAAACAGAGTCTGCTGTATGTTAAAAGTAGGGTAGGTGTATTTGCGATCACGAGCTTATTTCCAGTTAAATATGATACTCTAAAGTTGTTTATACAATGTGGTATTCTACTTTAAGGTCTTTCAAAATGGGTGAGAAACAAGACACAGACATTTCGCAGTTTTAATCAGGCGATGGAATCTTTGTCCATTTTCACCAAGAACAGGATTGAAGCATCGGAAAAAGAAGGGTTTGTTTTTTTGGTTTGTTTTATGAAAGATAAATAAATAGCAGAACTTGTTTATCAAATCCATGACACGTGCTTTCCTGTGTGGAGGAAATGACTTCCAAAAATGGTCACTGCAATTTTCGGGGTGTATATCGATATAATGAATATAATTCAATTCTTTTATAATGATTTATATAATCTATGCATCCAAGTGAATCTTGTTTAGACTGAGTACTGTATTTCAATTTACTTTTCACCTTTCTTTTCCAGGCCTAACATTTCCTTAATGCCAAGCACTCCAAGCACACCACAATCTCAACCCATCATTTATCAAGATCCATTGACTTCACCAAGAATTCCATTCCTTGACAGACCCAACACATCAGTGGAAATCTCCCCTCCGTCTGCTGTCAACATCCACAAGTCGGAGGTCCTGCAGGGAAATCATCATCTGGTTTCTGCTACGTCTACACCATCAAGAACTAAACCACCTGGAACTCCAGGCAGTGTATCTTTTACATCCGCTTTGACACCGGATCTGGGTTTGAAAATAGTTGGTAGAGAGAAAATGGTTCCCCCGAATGTTGCTCAAGATCGAGCACAAAACGTTAGGCCCATGGGTCAATCATTTCTGATCCCTCAAGCTGGAATTGTACCTGGTCAGAAGATGATTTTTATTCAGGATGGCAAATCACCGCTTTCAGTGCAAAATGGACATCAAGGTGTTGGTGAAACAAGACCAAAAATGACTTCTTTGTTGCCTCCTCATTTACAACCATCTTCCAAAAGCAATCTTCAGCCATCTTCCACAACCAATTTACAACCATCAACCTTAATGAATCGGTTTGTAGCATCACCCGGACTTTACCAGCAGGCTGTTGACAATAAAGGATCAGTTTTTCTTTTGCAACTTCCAGTTCAGTCACCAAATAATACTGTACAGACTTTTCAATTACAACAACCATTGATGTATCTGCCACTTGTCAACTCCCCAAATCATCCCCAAACTACGAACAATACCAGCAAATCATGTATCCTTTCTCCAAATCATGTTCAGCCTCCCCAAATTGCCAACAATACAAGCAAATCAACTAAGCTTCTGAATGGCTTGCCTGTTTCTGTAAAGTCTGAAAGTGATGTTATTTATAAAGATGATGGTAAATCATTAAATCCAAAAGAAAAGCTGGCATCAGTCAGCCAAAAAGATGATTGTGAAAAAATAGATAAATATTTCAAATTTTCTAAGATGCCAAACACAAATACTCCAACACTTAAAAAGCTGTTGAGCAGTAATCAGGTTGTCGGTGATACGGGAATATCCGTTGGTGCAGGTGATGAAAAACAAACCAAAGCTTATTCAAAATTGCAAGATGCAGACGTGAAAATATGTACAAAGCTTCTGGAAAGTCCTTTACTGTTTGAAGGTTCCTCTCAATCTCAGACTGATATAGATATTCTTGCAGTTGATGTTTCATTGTATGCGGCACAGACACCAGAAGAAAATGATGTCAATAAAGTTGAGGTTTGTAAGAGACCATTGTTCAGGCGAAAGAATTCTGTGTCAAAAGAAATTGCTGGAGATTGTGATAAGGATAAAATGGAATCTTTCAAAGAAAGTGTTAATATTGAGGCAGACGTCAAATCGGAAGAGTCTAAAAGAGACGAGAATATAAACATTAACTCAAGTGATCATGATGATTTTGAAGAACCATTGATAAAAAGACGTTGTTCTCGTCAGATGAAACGCAAGTCGGATAGCATGTTGAGAGGACGAAATAAAAAGTCAAAAGAAATAGATTTTTTGGATTGTGAATTAACTGAAAAGGTATTGTATTAAATGGATACCAGGGCTTCACCTTCAAATATTCCTTTTATTAAATTGGTAATTTGTATACAGATTGGCAAAATTATCATGTTTAGATAATATAATTTTTTTATCTTTTAGTCATGAAATATTTTTTAATTTATGCCATTGATATGTCAAATTCAATGGACTAAGTACCGGTATTCCATTTGTTTTTATAAATACTATAGACTGTTTAAATGTGCTTATTTAAAACAATCAGGAATATATTAATAAACAAGAAAAAAATGCATATAATAATTATAATGAAAAAAATATGTTTGAAAATAAGAAAATCAAGAAAAGGTCAATTTAAATTTTACGGTAAACAGAGACATGGGTAAAATTGTAATTAATTATAATGTTATAAAATGATAATTAGTGGGCAATTAAAAAAAAAACCAGATTCTAAAAATATGACATGTTTAAACAATGTTTATTTGTTACATTTTTTATGAACTTGCAGCCAGGAAAGAAAAGTCTTCAAGTTGAATGTTGTAAATGTGGTAGTGTCCTGATTCAAGATTTGAAAGGTTAGTTCAGTTATTTTCTACATTATGTTTATGACACGCAATACACAGCAAAAATAACATTATGTTTCTACAATTGAAGAGCTCATTTGCAAAAGGGCTTACATCCATTTTGCCAAAATTTAGTTTGATGTGCTGACTAATAGTGATTAACGCTTGCTTCAACATGACAAATCTAATGTTTCAAAACAGCTTACATCCATCAGTAAAGGACCAATGATTGCTCATTCATAGTGTAAAATGGCTCACATTTTCTTCAGGTTTTTTTTTGGTGCTTTCTTTTAAAATGTGAAATGGTTTGAAAGCCTTTTGCCACTGTTATAACATATTTTTATAAATTCAAAATGTATAGCCTCTTCTAATCTTATAATATACTTTTACAAATAAAAAATATAAACATAACTACAATCTCCTCCTAATCTTATAACATATTTTGACAAATACAAAATTTAAACAAAACATCTCTTCTCCCAGTCTTATAACTTAATTTTTACTTATAAATAAATACAACATACAAACAAAACTTCTAAAATTCCATGATTGTACAAAATGTATACATGTACTAGTATTTATAACCTTTTAATTTTTGTTTTTCTTAAGACTATGAGAAAAGAAAACGAATTCCCAGTTTCATGCAAGTGATGTTTGAGAAAAGGAACACAGTTATGATACACTTCACAAGTTCAGATTTATCCCCGACACTGCAAGTTCTAACATCAGACAAACAATCTGGTATGTACTGAATTGAAAACTTGTTTTAATGAAAGGAAAGGAATGTTTAATGCTATTTAAACATACTGTTTTAATGAGCAGCTATTAGATGTCAATTACGCAGTATGTACAAGTTAAGAACCCGTGTACTTCTACATAATTTAACTCTTGCAAAGAAACAAAGTGTCTTATAAATTGCATCTGCAAGTGAAGTGATTTGTTATCAAAGGCTGTGGTATGTGATGTCCTATGAAAAAATACATATAAAAGACCCCTTTTGTGTTTATTGGATTATTTTTTTCTGAATGAAATGAGTAGCAAATACTGTGTGTTTATCACCTAAAATAGCCACTGATTTAAACGTGCTGGGGTGTCATTAAACAATTTTTATTTTTTTTCAGAGAGGAAATATTAAAAAACATTTTAATGTTTTATAGCAAACAGCCCATGGGTAATGTGTTATTTATGTTGCAGGTGTAAGTTTAAACTGTGTGTGGGATGAAGATCGTGGAGCATGTATTCAGTATCTTGTGTGTTCTGGATGTAAAGCTGCCTCATTGGATGTCAAGGTTATTGGATGTAGAGTTATTTTCACCTCGGATACCTCTGAATTTAAAACAGGACAGGTAAAATTATCAATTGTATTAATTACACGTTATTGTTTTATATGTGACCGGTTCTCACCATTGAAATACTAATACAGTAAAACCATATATCTCCAGAATAAAGGACAATTAAAATCTAATTTAATAACAATTCACCCTCAAAAACCCTCCCCCGTAACTGGTATTTTTGGACACATGTTTATCATTAAAGTGGCAAAGTCTGGTTTTTTAAAAATATTTAACCATTTAGAATATATCTTCTACATTTGTTTGATATGCACCACGCTCCTTTCTTCTGACGAAACGATACCGAGTGTACCACATTTACGTCACACGAATAGCGCTAATACATAACAATGGCGGCTAGGGAGCGACCCGCTACGTGAATTTGTAATATATTTCTCGTGATCAAATTTAGATACAACAAATCGGTGCGTCAGACGAATGGAGTGTGATGTGCATCAAACAAACGTAGAAGATATATTCTAAATAGTTAAATATTATAAAAAAAGACACTGCCACTTTAACACGATTACATGTACATGATACAGGCCATAATATCAAAATTAATATAATTAAAATAGTCAAAAATTATTGCTTAAAATTTGGTTTTTAATGGCCAAATGCCATGAAATCGTGTTTTAGCCTACTATATTTAAATTTTCCAGTGGGTCCAAGCCTCCCTAGATAACTCAGGTTCTTTGCATCCTCGTGTTTTATTATCTTAATGCAAAAACGACCCACCCCTATCAAAATCCTGGCTATGGGCCTGTTTTTAAGCAGAATAAAAGATAATATCTTTGTTGCGACTCATCTTTTATTTTGTGAGAACGGTCACATATTTAAAAAGTACATTTACTGCTATAATATTACAATAAATCAGCATTATTTTAATTTGAAAGCATAACTGGTTCATCAAAGGCCGTGGTAAATGCTGGTATGTGTTGTCCTGTCTGTGGGAAAGTGCATATAAAAAACCTTGCTAGTTATCGGGTTTCCTCGAAAAGAAATGTGTCAAAATCATCATATAAATAACATCCCGATGATAAGATAAACATCAATGTGGTCTAGTGGCTCTAATTTTGAAACGGTGTATTAAACTCAAGCTTTTTTTTCTTTAGTTCTTAAATTCCTCATGTTGCTGTTTATCTTTTATGTTGATTGCAAAGTTTCTTCAGTTGTTAAATTTCTTGTTAAATATAATATTTATACATTACTTGCAATGTATTATGTTTAATGACTGGCTTGTGATTTTCTGTTGCAGACCTGGCTGTCATCGGAGATGGTAAACTGGACGTGACATCATCCGTGATTGCCACGATTAAAAACAATTAAGGCTGTGTTTAAAAATGTTCGTGACTATACAATCACTGTATTTCACACGCACTGTCTGATCAGTGTGTATTTCTCATTGTTACGTAAATGCATTGTAAATATTCCTTTGGTCTTGGGAAAGAGCATCTTCATAAATCAAAGGTACGTAACTCCACACAAGACTTTGATATACATGGCCAAGAATCTGAGACATGAAATGGTTACATTTCATTCGATGCGATCATGAGATCTTATTGGACAAATTATGTTGCATGTTATTTGTTTGCTTGAAAATTTAATATCTTGTGTATATATCGTTATAAGGTTGCACTGCACCAAATAACATGTTGCCAGGTCAAAGCTTGAAGGGCTTGGATAAAATCATGAGTAACTGCTTCTGCATCTTTGATTGGTAGTAATAGTTGAAAGTGATTATTCGTGAAAATATTATCTATGCCCTATTGATTCATAAAAATGTATTTAGTCGGCAGTGAATAGGAATTGTTTTGGTACATGCAACCATTGATATAAATTAAAGTTTTCAACATTGTTACATGTTACCTATGCAGTGAATGGTCAGTGATGTAATCATACAAGGGACATAATCTTAAATCAGTATTAAAAAATCTATTCAAATATACTGAATACCAAAAGAAACGATACCAAGACTGAGAGACTACTGAAGAAAACCCAAAACATCTTGCATGTTAAAAAGATATAAGAATGAAATTTTGTTTGCAACATACCAAAACGTCATTCTAATAATAAAAAACTAAACATTTTTGAACATGTAATGTTGTATGTTGATGTTTTGGTTTTTCTTCAGTAGTCTCTCAGTCTTGGTATCGTTTCCTTTCGTATTCGGTGTAGTAGTGGGTCCTAATACAGCCTCTATGTCAAGGTCTCATATGCAATTGCCCAAGTCATTTTAGGCCAATTTGACTACTATAAGACACCTGGGTAAGGTTGCCTAACAATCACAACTCCAGGTGCATGTTAAATTCTTCAATAAAATTGATATAGTAAAAAAATTATTATGTTTTTTCCTTTTTTTCATAAATAGGAATTATTGTATTAAATTGTATGTAGTTAGGGAATGTGTAACCTTGGTTTATGAAGATGGGTAAAGGTGCAGCATTGAAGAATGAGCTCCGGTGTCTGCAGAAAACCATTCAATAGCTGTCCTGTCTGTCCCAACCAGAGTTGGTGAATTATGTGCAATTGTTTGAATGATATGTAATATTTACATTACAGTTTTAATTTTAATTCATCAAGTGAAATCATGTGACAAGTACATTCAAATTTATTTTGTTGAATTAAACTAATAAACCCTACTTAAACCATTTTTCTCATGTTTGTATTGTTACTTCTGTGCGAGAGCGGGATGTAGCTCAGTATTTGAAGCGGTTGGTCGTCAGATTGATCCTTCTTTGTGGACCCACCAGCAGTTTGGGCTATTTTCTGTTCCAACCAGTGCTCTGCTCTGCAACTGATTCATCAAAGGCTGTGGTATGTGCTGTCCTATCTGTGGGAAAGTGCATATAAAAGATCTTTCTGCTTATCAGAAAGATCAGCCTATGTGGCAGCAGTGGATTTCCTCTAATTTGTAATGTAAAGTTACAAATTCCCAGTCACAAGTAAAATAAAAACAACATTATGGTAACAAATTTAACACTTTGTTTTTAAAAAAGAAATAGTTTCTTAAATAGGCTTCTAAGAATGACAATTGTTTTTCTTGTTTTTGCCTATACATGTAGTAATAGTCAGTAAAACGGCAGATGACCGAAATGTTGTCTGTTTTTATTGTTTACAAGCCACAAATCTGATATATTTTAGATTTTCGATGCTACAACCAACTGAAATAAGACATTTTGTCATGTCTAGATTATGAGGTTCTATATTTTGTGAGACTGTAGAATGTAGTCTGCTGAATTAAAAAATAGTGTGAAATATTTCACACCAAAAGTCGACGTAAAATATTTTTGTCATCCACCAACAATATGCTGTCCTTTTCCATACATCTTTGCTTGTTTTTTTTCCACACACAATTCAATTTTCCTTTCTTTTAATAAGAAAACATGATGGAGTTTCTGCAGCACCTGGAACAATGCATTGCTGTTGTAGTTGTAAAAACAATGGCTCTGTAGCTTGCATAGGCTTTGAGGCAGAATGGTGCAGAGAATGATAAATGATAAGACCACTAGCAAACTGATATTGTTTCAGTGTTCTACTTCATCAGTTTCTTCATCTGGTGCACACTGAAAAATAAAATTTTCTCCATTTACATTCATGAAAAGTAAAATTTATTTTATTTAACAACATCACTAGAGCACATTGATATTTGTCTTATCATTGGATATTAGATCATTCTTTAGAGGAAATACGCTTCCACCATATAGGCTACTCTTTCCAGTAAGTAGCCTTTGATGAACCAGTGGTAGACCACTGGATGGAATGCAAAATAACCCAAACAAGTGAGAAGGATCAATCCAATGACCAATTATAATCATGTATACGAGTACGTGTGTTGTTTGTAAACACATGTGTCTATTGTGTTTATTTATGTATAAATATCCTCTGATGGCAATCTCACGGCTGGCCAACTGTGACACTAGCCAGTTATGTTTCTGAGGATAATAATAATTAAAAATGTAGAATTACAGTAGACTGTCTAAACCAGCATCTGTCCAATCCAGATAATTTCTGTGTAAACCAGCATGATTTTAAAGTCCTGTCCAGCTCCACTGGATAAAATATGTCTATACTGACTATCCCAAGTGAATCTGGTTTAGACAGAGTCCACTGTATATAAAAAATACTCGTTGTGACAGAGTGCTGCTTTAGACAAATGTTATCCAGTGTTAAGTGGCTGGACGGGACTTTGAAATTGTGCTGGTTTACACAGAAATCCAGATTAGACAGTCCACTGTACTTACATAAAACTCCACAAAACAGACATGACCATCTTCATTTGTGATCATGTATTGAAGAGACAGAAAACCACGATTATCTGTCCGCATGGAAACTCTTGATGAAATTGCCAGTGCCTTCGCTGTGGGCTTGAGAAGTGACAGTTTATATCTACAAAGAAAGTAAAGTAAAGTTTGTTTTATTTAACGATGCCACTGGAACACATTGATTTTTATCTTATCATCGGTTATTGCACATCATTCATATGGTCATTTTGACACACTTTTTAGAAGGAAACCCACTGCCACCACATAGGCTACTCTTTTATGATAAGCAGCAAGGGATCTTTTATATGCACTTTTCCATAGACAGAACAGT
>JAUTWP010107055.1:0-11809 GCA_033042655.1 Cyathermia naticoides
ACCATATAAAACAAATTTCAGCAAAATCGAAGATGGTGAGGTTAAACCCATTGGGTGATTTGACATGGAATGACCCTGTAGTGAGATCTTGAATGTCCTTGAAAAGACCTGGAATTTTGCATTCTCAAAAGTGTATGAACCTTTCTCAGTAGACCATCTGTGGTTTGGACTTTTCCATTTCAACCTGTGCATCACAGCTGGTTCATCAAATGCCGTAGTTTGTGGGAAAGTGTATATAAAAGATTCCTTGCTGCTTATCAAAAAGAGTAGCCTATGTGGAAGCAGTGTGTTTCCTCTAGTGGTGTTAAATAAAACAAACTTTACTTTGTTCCTGGAGCAGAATTTTATTGGGAGTATTGAATTTGCAAGTACATGTATTAGTGATTATTTTGTATAGGTTTTACAAGTTCACGAGCAGCTGGAGCGTGGCCAGCAAGATATTGGTGATGAGAACCTTGATGACAAGGAGAAAGCCATTGTTCGGGAAATGTGCAATGTAAGTCAAAAATTAAATTGTAATTTTGGTTGTAATATTTTAGTATGTTGCTTGGATGAGTCTGTAAATATGTTGACTAAATTCCTAGATGGCTCAGTAAATTATCAGGAATCTTTCACTGGATGATGCAGTCTGAAGATGTTGTCATTTTATAATGTGTCCAAATTGAACATCTTGGCAGGTTATAGATTTCTTTTTTAATCAGCTCGAAAATTTTAAGTTTTTAGTATACGTGTATAAGCACCAAAAAAGTTGGATATTAAAAACAAAAAAATAAATCAAATTATTTCTGTCTTAAATAGAAATTAATTATTATAAAATTCAACCATTACATATTGCTTATCCTTCTAGTTATATATTTTTTTGTGTTTAGTTTTCTGTCAGATAATTAATTGATGTCCAATAGCTGATGATTAAAAAAAACAATCGATGTACTCTAGTGGTGTCGTCAAATAAAACATTTTCTGTTATGAATGATCTCAATATTTTTCTTAGGTGGTGTGGAGAAAGCTTGGTGATATTAATCAGGACCGAAACAACAATCAAAGATCTAAATATGCAGGGGCAACTCCTACTTCATCAAGATCGGTGTATCCACCCCCACCTGCTCCAGATGATCTACCATCCCCACCCCCTCCACTACCCACTGACAACAGCCCGCCACCACCTGCTCCAGGCTACCAGCAATCTGCAACTAGTGATCTTCTTCTGCCACCACCTGTACCAGGCTACCAACAACCTGGTTCTGCTGACATACCTTCAGCATACCATCCATCTTCTGCAAGTGCTTATACTCCTTCATACCCTCACTATCCAACAGCATCGTCCCATCTTCTGTCAGCACACACAGGTCATCCTTTACCCACAGGACATCATCTGACTGCTCCATCTTCATCGTCTCATTTCTCCTCGGGGTCGGCATCTTCGGTCCCGGCTCCACATTCATTGTCAAACGGTTACCATTCAGCCACAAACCTGCCATCACATTTTGCATCCAGCACCAGTGCTACGTATACCCCAGCTGTTGGTCATTACTCCACATCTAACCTGCCATCTCATTTTACAACCACTACTAGCTCCTCCCACCCGACCTCATCATCACAACACCCTGCTTCCACTCACTACACATCCTCCAGTGTCCCATCTCACTACTCCACCAGTGCAGCTCACCATGCCTCACAGCTTGCTGGTACTCATCTCTCCACCGGACATCAGGTTCTAGCCCCTTCAGCAGCTTATCACATATCACAGTCTGTCCCACCACCAGCACCGAGGAATCATCATCTGTCCAGCTCTCAGCAGACCTCCACCACTCCCACACCACCCCCACCTCCTGCTCCCAATGATAATCCTCCTGCACCGGCACCAAGGCAGCCATTCTATCATCAAGAGTGGAGGCAGAATTTTATGGATGGTGCTGGACATAGGTCATAGATTACTAGACCTAAGCATTGGTCATAAATCATAGGATTGAAGTGTGTACTGGGCATACATGTAGATCATAGCTGTTTAAAGGTAAGCACTGGTCATAAAGCAGAGGTGTCCAGATACATAAGGTATCCAGAAGTTAGGATCTCTGGTCATTATTAGGTGCCATCATCAATTTTTATAGATTGTTACATTTGTGTGCTCTGATAATATCCATTAATTTGAACAGTCAAACTTCTAGTAAGAGCTGTTGTTTTGTCTATAATTTGGATAAAATGGCTGAATTAATAATTTAAAAAAGTTCTATAGTATACTACAAATATATTATATTTCCTTACGTTGTCACAAATCTAAAAAAGAAATAAAGAGTTCATGTTTCTAACTCAATAATAAGAATGTTTTTAATGAAGTGTTGGTTATTTATAAACTTAACATTATTTAAAAAGGGCAAATTTTCAAATCAGAGTGAATCATGAGAAATTTTAAATGAGATGAAATTTAAAATTGACATGCATGTGTAATTAACTTAAAAACTTTAATTGACATGTAACCATCACTTATGTTATGCCAGTTTTCAATGTTTATCCAAAATGATGTGTATTTACAGAACATACAAATGTAAAAATCATGAAGGTTGACAGTGAATATGTGCTAGTTTTTATTGTGTACATATTTAGTTGGTTGTGGTAACTATGTATCTATAACTGTCTCACTGATGATAATTTTCATCATCTTAATACCTGTTATTTTTAAACATAAATGTATTTGTCATATCAATTTTGTCCTCCGTCTTTATATATGTAACAATTGCCAGTTTTAACTTTGTATAGAAAATGTTGAATTTGGTTAATCAAATTTTATCAACATTCGTCACATTTGAATATACATGTATTTAAAAAAAAATTGGCTAGAACAAAATGGTCACCAGATTTAAAGATGGAATATCTCTTTCATATTTTAACTCCTTATTATTATTAAAATAATTATAACAAGTAAGACAAGCTGTGTCCAATTGAACTCACATATGCAATCTGAACTCTGACCAACTCAGGTAGGCGGTTGCACTTGCATCAACTATGCATCTGCATAAATGTCAGTTAAAATCAAATAACTGCCAGTTGATTATTTGTTATCAATTAAAATCTTATCATCTTCTTACACAATCCACCATTTTTAATGGAAATTAAGCTAAATGGTGACCAGTAGTGGGATTTCTAACAAGTAAAATGATTTAAGCAGGTAGGCCAACAACATTTATAAATTATATGTGATTTTACTAACAGAACATAGACTAAAACAAACATATGTCACATCATAGGAATTAAATAAACCTGGACTATCTATTCTATATAAGTATATTGTTAAATATTAAAAATATTCTAGGATATTTTAGCATAAACATCACTTGTTATTTATATTTGGCATCATACAGTCACATCAACATATTTTCATCACACATTGCCATTTCATCTAGCTGTCATACACTTGCAACCCCTGTAATGTTTCATTCTCCACAGCTTTTTGTTTTGCAATGGACTATATTGAGTTTTTTTAAACAATAAATATTTTCCTTATTGTTAATGAAATACATTAATATGCACAACTACAGTGTTAACATTCAATTATAAGATAATCAATACAAGGTCATGTTTTACGAAGTGGTTGACAAATCATTAATCTTACAGCATATTGGCTAATAAAACATCACAAACTCATCATCAACTCAGAGTTGAAAATGTTAATGGCAGAATTGCTATGCAAAATAATAGAAATCTATTTTTGGACAGTATTGCTTTCCCACCCATGGTAATTTTAATTGTGGGGGTTGCATGAGCATCTCACGTGATCAACTAGTCCTGTTGGTTTTCAATAATTACTTGCTATATAGCAATATACTACAGTAGCTCGCATATAACATACTAATTGCGACCGGCTATTTTTGTCCATTATATGCGAAGTCTGTTATACATATTTCATACTTTGTGTGTTATACTTGTACCGGGACTTCCAGATTCAGTATGTTATAGGCAAGTATCCGGTTTATGCAAGGCCGTTATATGTGAGGTCTACTGTATATGGTATCATGGTTGTGACTAATATCAAAATATTTTTTACTTCATATACACTGCAGTATCATATTTTTTGAGCAGAACTAGTCTTATTGTTCCATGTGAATGTTGATAAATTGTAAATTATAAAATATTAGGAAGATAGTTTAATTTATATCTGGTGTATAACATAAATATGTTGACTTTTAAGTTTACTTTAACATCATGAAATGTTACTATTATTAGTGTTATAGCCTTCAATTTGTTAAATTTGTTGTTTATGCTGGAAATAATTATATTTTAAATTAATGATCTATTAGGTAACTAAGTCCAGATAGTGCTAAATTAAAATAAGATATTTTTTTTAAACTGGCATTATTGTGACTTCTTTCCAACTTCTTCCCTTTGAACATGATTGTCAGATGTATCATTCTTATTTGATCCATTATAAATTCTTTTACCTGATTTATTGAAAGATCAAAGTTCTTTTTACACGTTTCAATGGTCTACCATTATAAACTGCATAATTTATTTTGGCTTTATAATAATGCTTAGAAGTAATTCTGTTCTAAAATGTGTTGTTATTGAATGTAAAAGATTATAACCCTAAACCTTTTACATCTAAACCATATCAGTGAAACATTCAAATACATTTTTATGAAAACATTAAAATATTGTTATATTTGTATTTAAGAAAATTAGTGAAGTCAGGTTGTGACATTAATTGTTTAATAAATTATTCTTTGATAACAACATTAAATGTTATTAGTTTGTAAAGTTATTGCCTAACATAATAGCAATGAGGTCATGTTATTACTATTAGCTTATTACCTGGTGATACAAATAATGTTATCTAGTTGTTTAATAACAGTTACAGTGTTTGATATCATTGTGATGCATCATGCTGTTCCCTAATGTTTATTATCAAACATAGTATTGCCTGTTTAATAGCTGGGTGATGTTATTACCTAGTGTTAAATAACAAAGTGATCTTATTACCTGTGTAATACTACCTTGTGTTATGATATTTTCACCTTATCTTACATGTTTGTCCTTGTGATCACTATCTTCCTAGGAACAAGAACATTATCGACCATCCAGTCACCTAACTTGCAATAAAAGTAATGTGCTATCAGATTTTATCGATTGCTGACTATTTAAATGAACATATCACCAACTTTGTGATTTTTATCATATGCTGCAAATAACTGAGTGTTGTTTTGTAGTTTATTTGACACCGTATCATAGCTGCTGCACAACCTAATGCTCTTGTTTAAATTCTCGTAGCAAGTGGTAGCTCTGCTTTTGTATGTGTGGTAGCAGCAGTTTCCTCTGAAGAAATGTGTCAACTTGGATGAATTATCTCCCTTATATGTTTTATCACAAATATTTTTATTTAGTTAATTTTTTTTGTGTCTTTGTTTTCTTTTGGGGTTTTGGTTTTGTCTCTTTTCATTATGTTTAGATTTTTATATAGCCTTTGTATTTGTTGTATATCTGTTGAATCATTCAATATTCAACCTTGGTTTAAGTCTTGTACTTACAGTAAAAAGTTTGACCCCAGTGGCTGATCAAGGGGTGAATAGCCACCCCATCTCTTCCTGGGATTTTCTTTTTAATATATTCATTCCAAACATATTTAATGAATTTTATAAATTTACTTGCAGTCAACCCAATGCAGCCCCCACCCCCTTATTTAATTTATAGTTCCGCTACTGGACATATTTAAGACATTAGTATTTAATCGGTAGTTACGGTAAATTCCAACTTACATTTATAATCCTTTTGCAACAACTATCAGTAATAAATATTTAGCTATTTATTTTACTTTTCACAACGATTTAAAAGAGAAATATTCTTCATAAATGTATGAAGTACTTCAGTACTAATTAAGAAGTAATTTATTAGTGCACTACTAGAACATTGTTGGGGAAGAATGGTTTATTTGGTGTTTAGTATTTCTTTTGATATGTAGCATCTTAATATTATGTTTCTTTAATAGTTGTACTATTTTATTACGAATCTACAGTATTTTTATAGCTTATTTTCTGCAATTGTTTACGTAAACTTTTAAAATCCATATAAATATTTACATTGTATATAAAAGTATTAAAGAGTATGCACAATCAAAAGAGTTATTAGAACCCTTGTACTTAGGTGAAAATTGTATTATTCCTTTTAATTTGAAATATCTCTACAAACAACATAAAACTTCACAATATGAGCAATCAAACGTGAAAACCCACAACAGTGACATCAGAAACTTGAGTAATTGTTGCTCAGTTTTATGTCAAATATATTATGTAATTGATGGTGTATTTTTACAAGATATACTTAAGATACCTGAGATTTTGATTTTTGAGGTTATTATCAGTATTTACAAAGCATATACGGTATGTATGTATTTGCCAAGTTGGATGTTTTCCCATGTGACGGCTCATATTTAAATTTTAGGTTATAAAATATAAAGTGAACATATCCATTTTATATGACAGATTCGAAATTATAATTTTTTTGTTCAGTATATGTTAAAAAATGTTATTCATGGCAGATATAAATGTGTGTGTGCAACTATTGTTAAACTTCATTATCTTGATGTTGAAGGAACTTAAATAAGTTTGAGATATCTGTATTTTGAAAATTTTCAAATTGGATACCATAAAAATATTGAATGGAGAAGAAAATTGGAATTTGATGTACTCAGGATAATAGTGTTTTTGTTTGTGAAGTTTGTTTTAGAAAATACCAGTGCCATGAGTATCTACAGGTATCCAGAATATTTGAGATTAGATCCGTTTTATTCAAATCTTGCTCTATATAATATTATGTTGTTATTTGAGATCATGATGTTTGACTATATGAAAAAATGGCAGCTCAGTATTTAATCAAACTTACTGCAGTGAAAATGTGCCAAACTATAAGTGGGATTTTCTCTCAATAGCCTTTAATGTTATCTGTATTAATATGCAATGTTTGCGACTGAAATTGTATTTTACCATTGCTGTTATTACCATCATTAAATTATTTTACTACAAGAAATTATTACTGAAAAGTAAATATGTTTTATGAACTCCATGTACAATGTAGTTGTTGTGAAGAATATTGAGGTACAATGTATGGTCACATTTTTGTAGTGTTTGATAATATATTTTTGATACACCTGAGCAATATTTCATTTTGTAGGTTTTTCATTATACATGTATATAATAAAAATATTTTTATCGATTAGTGTGGCATTTAAAAAAGAAAAGCTGACCTTTTATAAAGGACCACTCATTTATGTAGGGAACCCACTAAAGAATATTAAAAATAGTGAACAATGCTAAAATTAATGAAGAATTTTGAATTTTCGTTATTTTTACAACACACTTTATAACCAATGTCTGCTCATGATGTGTCACACTGACAACGGAATATATATAAAACCCTGCAACTTCCTATGGATTATATCTTGTACATAGATATGGTTTTGAATGAATGCTATTAAAGGTTTGATTGACTGTTGATTGATGATATAGCAATGTATGTGTTGATGTTATTTTCTGAACATATCAAGTATTACGAACTCCCATTGCAAGATGTGCATTCTTTTATCACTTACAAAACTGATGCTGTTCATTAATTAATACATTTCTATTAGTGGAAGTTAGTCCCAGAATTGAATGTGAATTTTTAACTGATATAATAGTAAGTTATTGGCACCACTATTACATCAGTTTGTTTGACACCTGGGGCCAAATTCATAAAAGCTGGCTAAGCCTAGTTTGTTACCCAACTCAAAGTAAAGTTTGTTTTGTTTAATGATGTTGCTAGAGCACATTGATTTTTATCTCATCAGCGGCTCTTGGACGTCAAACGTAATTTTGACACATTTCTTTCGAGGAAACCTGCTGCTACCACATAGGCTACTCTTTCTGTTATATGTCTTTTATATACTTTCCTACAAACAGGATCCCATATACCACAGGCTTTGATGAACCTGTTTTGGACCACTGGTTTGAATGGAAAGTTACCCAACTCTTATCTTGTTGCAGTCATATTCATATTTCTATGATCTAGACATAGTAATCATCTAAGTTAGAAAGCTTTTATGACTTTGGGCCCAGATAACCAGTTGGTTAAAACACTTGTTATAAAATGCACGAGAATCCATGTATATATGCTAATACGGATTTGTCAAAGCATGCAGACAATTGTTGTTGCATTTTTTTTTTTAGGTGCTACCAATGAAATTTCTTCTGTTATTTTCGGTTTTGAAAGAAGATTTTTCTACTGGTCAAGAATAATAATCGCATATGAACCTCTTAAGAAACATGTTCATTTTGTACAAATTTTGTTAAGTTTGAAAAATGAAAATGTGATCCCACCCAAAAGAGATGGCAATTAAAGTGTCTGCATTAGAAAGTTAGAATAATAATGTAGTATGCACTCTGCATGCATGCACATAAGTAGTTTTTGTTATAACAGTGCCTAAGCAGTTAATTAATAACTGTCCTATTTTGCTTTGTGTTATGGTTGTGATTGCTTAGTTAACACAAAGTTTTATTATTGTATATGCATTTACCACAGTTCACTGCTTTTGAAGTGTAATATTTTTTGTATCTTAATGATTTACAGTTTACACGCAGCATTTAATTTTGGTGGTTTACATTATTTTGAATTTTTCAACCATTTTTAGAATGTTTGCTTCATTTTTGTACAGGGGATTTTGCTGAAATGTTGTACAACCTGACCCAAGTCATTTGCAAGATAAACGGTAGTAATAGGTTTGAAAGTGTGTTTGTTGTTTTGTTCACGATGCTGTAAAGTGGCGGACCCAGAAAATCAATTTAGGGGTGGGGGCAATGATATGAGCATAAGTGCCACAAACGTTTCCTAAAAACATTCCGTTATTGTTTTTTTGTGTTTTTTTAGAAAAATCGCTAAATTTAGAGGGGGCAGGCCACTGACCCCCCCCCCCCCCATTATATCCGCCTAGATGCTATGCTTGTCTTCAGAATACAACCTCGGGGAAAGTCTTGGTCTGATATATGATGTTAATTTAGAACATAATAATTATCATAGTCTTTAATTTAACAAAACAGAAGGAAATGATCAAATGGTTTAATATAATAAAGATTGTTAAATTATCTGTCATTAGTTTATCTGTATAATACTGGGCTACAGTGAATATGCTCACTGTTTTTATATCGCACTCATTTGGCCAATCACGATATTTGCTTCTTAATCGGGGGTTTTCCCCAACATTTTCTAGTTATAAAAATGTTACTGAAAACTTCTAATTTATTATCTACTTATACTTAGGCCTATTAGTATTAATGGGAATACAAGGCGATTAAGATATATGTATATGGACACGTTACGAGACGAACATAACGAAATCTATTCTTTTCATCTATTAAAAATAAAATTGCATTTAATTGAACTTTTCAACTCATGCGTTTGGGTTCCGCCTTATGGGGGGGGGGCGAGTTAGTAGTTTACCCAGGGCACCAAATACCCATGAACATGCCCTGCCTGTTGTGGGCAGACTGATTTGATAAAATAATTGAATTTTTGTTTAATCAACGAACGACAACTAGTGATTTACGGTATGTGAACAAGAGTAATCTCCCTTACATCATTCAATTTTCTTTTTGTTTTCCTATTTTATAAAAGACATTGAAAATCTCAGCAGTAGAAGTACGCACAATAAAATCTGATTGATGAGTTTCATTAACTAAGACCTACAAAATATTTATTAACAAAGATACAATTATTTAGGATTAGTCAACTGTGGAAACGATTTGAATGGATTCTTGTTTACTATTTTATTGTATTATAAGGTGCATACATAAGTTCTTGCTGTTTATAGAAAAGAGTAGCCGAAGTGGCGGCAGTAGGATTTCTTTTCTGAAACCATGCGGTGTAAATACTGTAGGTTTAAACATAGGCGTATCCAGCATTATTCAGGGTGTCAGATGGATAATTTTCAGAGGAAGTGTTCAGATTTTGAATTATTCAGTGGTGGAGGTGTGCGTTAATTGGAAAACAAGTTCTAATTTTTTCAAAAGTGGAGTTCCAACTCCAGGGCATGTTTCATATCTAATTGGCGTTGATCAAACACTGGTGGAGTGTCGTTTTAATCTAAATATTCCTTTTCTTTCTACGAGGTAAACTTGCACCATTAGGAAGCAGTGATGTAAATCAACGAGCCAGCAAAATAGTATCGCATATTATTTTCCTAGACATTGCACTCGCATAATGTGTATCAGTGTTTTCAATGATCGTATAATGTCTACCTGAATACAGCTTGCTTCGGTAAATCATTAATTAATAGGAGGATAAAATGTATTGTACAACAGGATGTTTCTAAAATAAAGCATTCTCTCCGCTTAATATAAAGTAAAATGTATTTTATTTAACTACACCGGTAGTGCAAATACATTGTTTTTAATTATCACAGGATAATAGATACCACGTATACGGCCTTTGTCCAGTTGTAGAGCACTCGTTGGGACGGGGAAATCCAACCAGATGTTAACGGTTCAACCGAGGAATTTTGAGACGACCTCAGGCGAACGCTGGACTGATTTAGGTAGAACAAGTTTAAATATGTTCGAAGAACACAAAGAAAGGAATCCACTTTTCTACAGGACCACACATACCTAGACCTTTGATACATAAGTTATGGGCCATTGGTTAAAACTAAAAATAGCCCAAAAATTAATAAGTCCACTGAGGATTGATCCGACGGCCATTCGATTCCCAGATGAATGCTTTACCCATTGAGATAAGTCCCTTTCATTGAAACCAGGACATGACATTACCATTGCATCCAACATTCAACTATAGAACATTCTTTAAAATTCTTAGTTTGGTATTAGTATTATATACATATACTATACTATTTTTTTATTTCCTTCACTGCTAGAGGTCATAGCAAATCATAACGTTCTTCCATTTAATTAGAATTCTATTCAAGCATCTTCGCTGTTACCATTAACTTTTCTGTTTGACTAAACGTCATTTCATCAACTGGTAACGTAAGCCTTTTTGTAAAAACGACTGATGTTCTTTCATTAGGCATGTATTGTATCTAACGAGCAAACGCTACACAGGTCTAAAAAAGCACTAAGTTGCTCGTTCAATCTCATTGAGTAGCAACACTGGCAGTTAGAAAGAAACTTCATGCATTCTCGTTTCATGCTATAGAATTGAGTTTTTTACCCTGTGTTTACCGATACGTACGTTCTCTACGTAAGCTCATTTCATAACTGTTGTGGCATATGTTGCACTTGGTGCCAGTTTGCAAATTTCCTGTGCAGAAAAGCATCAATACATGACACGGTCTTTTATCACTTGTATCATTGCCTTAAGCGAGAGATTGATTATCACTAAGTATATTTGATCAGAGAACTACTTTTTATCGCGAAAAGCTAATGAAACATACAACACCTGAATTGAGCGGCAAGATCAAAGGGAGGATGAGTTTAACCATAACAATTTTGTCCACATATAATTTTTAAGTCGATCAATTCTATTGATCACAAAAAGGCTTCGCTTTCAATCCTTCAGCGTAAAAAAATAGACGATGTATTTTTATTGCACATTAATGCCTGCAGGCTTTATATAATAAGCCATAGTCCCTAGTCCTTAGGCATTATTAAAGGGCCTTACCCTGGTTTTGAGGTACGTGAAATTGCTATTTTGTTACTTATTTATAGATAGATAGATAAACTTTATTTCCTCCATATAATGAAGATTACATATGATTTATATATAATACAATACAATAAACAAAGAAAATAATAATAATAATATCATACTAAATAAGCTTATAATAGTAACATTTTAA
>JAUTWP010107166.1:0-11808 GCA_033042655.1 Cyathermia naticoides
ACAGTTTACCATATTAATAATCAAAACAGTCCAATAAAAATAATTATTTTGCTGTAAGATCTGAAGTTGATACCTACATGTATGAAAAAATGTAAAGTTTGTTTTGTTTAACAACGCCACTGGAACACATTGATTTTTTTATCTCATCATCGGTTATTGGACATTTGTATGATCATTTTGACATATTTTTAGAGAAAACCCACTGCTGACACATAGGCTACTCTTTTCGATAAGCAGCAAGGGATTTTTTATATGCACTTTCCCACAGACAGGAAAGCACATACCACAACCTTTGATTAACCAGTTGTGGACCACCGATTGGAATGGAAAATAGCCAAACTGTAGATGGGTCCACTGGGAAGGATCAATCTGACAACTGACCAACTGCTTCAAAGGCGGGCATGCTACCTACTGAGCTACATCCCGCTGCTACATGTATGAAGCTAAATCTCAAAGAGTCATGCTAACAGCTAAAAGTTAAAATAGTGACAAAATAATAAAACACTCTTTCAGTAATGTCAGATTATCAGAAATATCTATGCCAGTCATAAAACATCCAAAAAAATATGAAACGAGTCACTGTTGCATTATCTCTTTACATGATTGAAGCGGTTGGTTGTCGAATCGATTCTTTTCAGTGAACCTAGCTGCAGTTTGGGCTATTTTCCATTCTAACCAGTGGCCCACAACTGTTAACCAAAGGTCGTGGTATGTGCTGTCCTGTCTAGGAAAGTGTATATAAATGATCCCTTGTTGCTTATTGAAAAGAGTAGCCTATATCTCTTTATATTAATGAAAGTGATTGCGGAGTTTATTAGCTGCTAAAACTTGTTAAGATATTGTTCTCTCAGTCATTATACTATTGGATCTAGTTGTTATTTTGGGCAGAAATTAATTTTGTTTGTCTATAAATTGGGTCATGGTTGAACTTAGAAATTTAGGAGTAGGCCTACTAGAAACAAAATTTCAAAGTTCATTATGTTGTCCAGGGGTATTTAAAGTACAGGTGGAATTTGAAATTGTTACCAAAAAAATGGTCACTGGAAAATAATGACTAGAAGTAGATTACAAGTGTTCAAAGAAATAGTTTATAGAATAACATTTTTGGTTACATTAACTGGTATAGATCTGTCAGCTACCGTACTCTTTTGTAACAGTATTCAACAGAAGTAGTAAGCTAATGATCAGAATTTTTCTAAATGCTGCATGTTATATTTTTAGTCACGTTTAATCAGGAAACAAAATGCAGACCGGGAAAATCGTGGATTGCAGAAAGAGCGTAGAGCATCCAGTGACAAGGTTTGTAGTAGTATCATTTTTCATAACATTCACATATTCAAAGTGAACTTTTTATCCATCTAAGTTTTTAAGTATTTCAAACAAAAATAAAAAATAGTACATTTACCGGTAGTTTCATGGGTTACTATTAAAAGCATATTTTAGAAAATGAGTACCAATACAAATCATAAAAAAAATTCAAATTCACATATTCAATCGGAGGTTTTAATCCATCTAAATTGCTGAGAATTTCAAAAAGTTTTCAACAATATTTATACATGAATAAAACATTTGGGATTGACTAAGAGTCTTCTTCCTACATTTTATAACAAAACGTTTACTTATCAAGATCAAAAGAATTTAGACATTTCTAAATTTACAACAGTGAATAGAAAGACGTGATGAGATTTGTCTAAATATAATGTTAGATTAGAAAGACGGGATGGGGGGTATTTTATTCTATCATTATCAGGGCACAATATTTCACGCAAACCAGCATTCTGTTTGTGTGTAGGTTACGCAAAATTAAATTCATGCGAACAGCCATTAGGTTGCGTGGTTACATGTATCTTTTGTTAAAACTTGTTCACAAAAAGACGTTTGAAACTGTTTTATTAAAACATTGTTTTTGTATTTTGTTTCAACTTTATGTTATAAAAGGTTTAGCTAAAATTTGTATCTTTAAAATTTAAGATCAATGTAATTTTCAAGTAACCGATTACGTAACCCATTGGTTACACAAACATCATTCACGTAACCAAACAATTGGTTACCTAGGTAAAAACCACGTGAACCGACTTCGGGTTACCTGACATTTTGAAATATTTTACCGTGCATTATGGTGCTTCTGTCCGTTTTAACTGTTCAAACAAATTAAATTTATATTATTTATATCTTAAAACATATTTTAATTTCCTTTTCCAAACATTTTATCTATACTATTTGCAATAAAATAATTATTTTAGTTTTAATTTAAATCAAATTTTAATGTAGATTATATTTTATTCTGGTAATGTAAGCAAATGGCGAATCTTCAAAAAGTTTATCAATTGATGTTAGTAAACAATGACATGACTTCATTGAAGTTAAATTTAATATGCACTGTTTTTATTACTTTATTTCAGACTGACAGAAAACAGACAACATCCGTACAAAACCCGCAAAAAAGGTTAATATTATACAAGTATGGTTAATTCTGTGTAAAGTCACCCAATGGCTTTAACCCTACCCCCTGAGATTTTGCTGTAATATTCAATTATACACAACAGATTACTGGAGAAATTGCAGGAGGAGGCTTGTTTGATTTGCTTTTGTGGACAAATGAGGAATATTACACCTAGTTTTGTAATATTTTGTAGAAAACATGTTAGACTATAATTTAAGTTAATTTGTCAATAGGTCAACAATGTCAAATTTAAGTTCAAAGTGAATGTCAGAAGGTCATCTATATAAAAAATAATGATATATTTGGAATCCTTGATCAATTTCCATTCCAGAGATGTTACACACATCATTATTGGACCGGTGGTCACTGATTTATGGACATTCAAAGATAGTGCATTACACCCAATTTTGGGTAGCACCCAAACAGCTGGTTCAATTGAGCTAATACCGTATTTGGAAATTTAGCTTTTTCAGCCAAAACCATCATAGAAACCAAATTACAGCAAAATCTAAGGGTGGGTGGGTTAAAAATTGCTTCTTTTTTTAGTGGGTGATTTGACACACAATGACCCTAATAGCAATATCTGTATGCTGTACTGATAATTATGATTTGTTATTATTTAGCATTAAATATTGTACATGGTTTCGGCTATTTTCCGTTCCATAACTGGTTCATCAAAGGCTGTCCTGTCTGTGTGAAAGTTCATATAAAAGATCCCTTGCTGCTTATAGGAAAGAGAAGCCTATGCAGCAGCAGCAGCAGGTTTTCTTGAAAAAGAAATGTGTCAAAATTACCATATGAATGATGTCCACTGACCGATGATAACATAAAAAGCAATGTACTCCAGTGGCGTCTTTAAAACAAAACAAACTTTACTTTTTGTAAATATGTTAACCTAATTATTTTTATTATGTAATTATTGAGTGTTCCGTTAAATTTCAGTTACTAAATTGTAGAGTAAAACAATTTGGTTACCAACCAGGCAACAATAGATGATGTTTGAAGTTCAAACTATTGTTGAAGATACTTTTAACTATCTACGAACAACTTGTGAATTTAGATAGATATACTTATAGCATGTTGCTGTTGGTTGTTCATTGTGTTTTACTATATATATTTATAGCTCTCTCCACTGTGAAGTGTGCAACAAGAAAATTACTGTGCCATTCAAGGTGCATGCTCAGTCGCCATTACACAAGGTACTGTTTTAATGTTTGGTGATTTTACTTCTTGAATGTGGAAGTTAAACAGTTTGGTGCAGATTGTTGATGATTTTAAAAATAGTTCATTAACCTTTAGACAACTGAATTATTTTCTATGTTATTTTCCCTCTGCACAGATTTTTTTTTCAAACATCACGTTGACACGGGTTACTAGAAAATTACTTTTGATCACATATGAATGGAAAACTAAACACAAACATAAAATAATTGATGTACAGGAACCAATAAAACTGATAAATAATTTTTTTTGGGGTTGTCATATTTTACATAATTTTGGGTGATCTACATCCGTTAACTGTCATTTGTTCACTTAAAAATATTTAGTAAAAACTTTACTCACCGTTTTCAAAACAAAAACATTTAAATTATCGAAAGTTTACCATTTATCTTGTCAATAAAAGAATAGCATTCAAATTAGCAATTAAAATTACCTGCAACTTCTTCAAAATAACTGATGTTCCGCCATTGATAAAGATCGCGTCACATTAAAAACTTTCACAGGAAAATCACTTTTTAAACAGAAATTGCAATCGACATCACTGAAAAATCAAAATCTAAAGTGCCATTTTGCTTCAAACAGGAAGTAGCATGTTACCAAGCTATTTTCTGTGTTTTGGCGGGAAAATACAAAACCATCATTAAAATGTGAGCGGTATCAGAATGGCAAGATATGCCCAGTGCTCAAGGACTAGTGTGACGTTGGCGAGATATCATATTTCACATACAGTGCTCTGAAGGTTAAATTCATAATTTTTATGTGTATGGCTCATTAAGAAGAGCAGGATGATTACCTGAGGCTGGGTGGGTCATCTAATCAATGTCTCAGTGAACCTGTTGGGCTGTTTTCCATACCAGGTTCTTGAAGCTGATGAATGTGATTTCCTGTCTTTGTGTAAATGCATGTAAAAGAAATGATTATTGAAAAGAGTTGCATATTGCAGTTGAAACAATTTTTTGTTTTTATTTAATTGCTTGTATTTTCTGTACATTGTATATGCATTTAAAATTGTTCTATAATTTACAGGCAAAACTGAAGCAACAAGATGTTTCTCATGCAAAACATAATGTGTGAGTATTAAAACATTGGATACTGTTACGGTCTAAAAATACATGTGATATACTATTAAATAAAAATATATGACAGCCTTCAGTCTATTCAGTATGAAGTGACACAAAACAGGTGAATGTAGTTACAAGTAGACATCTATAAAATCTTGTTTATTTGTTTTAAATAGGTAGTTTTGTATTTTAAATAGGTAGTTTTGTATGTCTATCCTACGTTTTTTTATTCTCAGATTTTTAAATTTGTGTAATCAAAATTGATCCTTTTAGTATTTTGATACATTTGTATAAATAACTGAAAAATTGGTAACTTTATTTTTTTTATAATTTGTTATGAATATGCAGGAGGGTCACATATTGCATTTTTATTTAAAATAACATGATATATGTCATGAGAATTGGTTATTAGTAATATTACAATACATAAGATGTGTGATCGTTAATGAGAAAATACATGCAGAAAGTTGACCTAATTTTCTTATTTATATTTTAGGATGTTTTATTGTGATGCCTGTAATTTCAAAGTAAAAGGGCCTAAGGACTATCACAATGGATTAGAACAACATCAGGTATTACAAAGATTTAGCCAGAAGTTAGCTATTTTATACTTAACTTGTTGATCTTACATTATGTCAGATGAAAGAAAAATGCTTTCTGAAAATATATTTCTTATTGTTATCTCACGATTGAAATAAAAACATCCCACAATTCCAACTACTATAAAATCATTTATTTTCATGGGTACTTAATTTTAGCGCAAAAACAATTAGTGTGAAATTTACATAATTTCTTTTTATCTAAACTAATGTGATCACTGAATTGTTAGACAATTCCAAAATGTTCACAACCACTTTTCATTTTAAAGTTTTTAATAATTTTATGATAAATTGGAATCATCAATCTTTGATAATTGTTTTTAGTATTTATTCATTGTATTGTATATTATACTATTTATTTGTTCATTGTATTTTATATATGGTATACATTTATTTATTATAATATAGTAAATCAGAACTTAACAAATTTTAAACAAATTATTTTATTTTTACCGTATAATGACATCCAGTACTTTAGCCAATCTTAAACAACTATTTCTATTTCTGTAAAAAATAGAATGGACCTGTAGTGATGCATTTACTAGTGATGCATTTACTATCTGGTACACTTATCGGTCAAGTGTATGTACTCTAAATGATCAAATTAATGCATCGTAAAATGAATGTGACATGATGGGATTCTCTAAAAAGTGTATTTTTATTAATGCTTCTAGCATTTTAAAAGTAGTATATTAAGTGGTGTTAAGTTTATTATCATTTCTATGTAGTCATTTTATTCTTTGCATTTCAGATTAAGAAAATGTTAAAATGTATGAAAATATATATTTTACTGTCATAGTATAGTGTCTACAGGTCATACTGCTACCTTTCACTTTAATGTAGTGTACATTAATGTTACGAGTAATTTTAAAATTACATCTTTGTAAAACTTCGTTCTATTTGTTCAACGTATTTGTTTTCTGCAATGGAACCAATTAACCGATAGAGGTAATTTAGAATATCACTCCTGAAAACTTATTATCAAATTAGAAAAAAACTGTACATACTTTCATGGCCTGAGTTCAAAGAAATTTAATACCCATTTTTATTATAATTGGTCAACACATTTGATAGTTATGTCAGAAAAAAATGGACATATAGATAAATGGGTAGACAGACAGAAGAATTTCCCAATAGTCACGTTTGGACAGAAATTAGCTTCTCGGTCAGTAACTAAAATATATTTACTTCTTAAAGGATGATTGGAGTGCTAATGTCCGCATGTATTAAGCTAGGTCAATTTATTTATTAAGTGCATAATTGCCTGTGTGGAGTCACAGAAAACTTTGCCAATATGTAAATATTTTAAATATACAAAGTTCCATTAAAACAAAAACAAAAAACAAAACGTGAAAACATTTCATGGTTTCAAACTACATTTTTATGTAGCTCACTATTTAATGTTTTAAATTTCAGGTTTGTTTTATTGTCATGACTCGCTTTTCATATTTAAAACAACGACGGTTTCAATCTACGTCATGTAAAACACACTGAGACGTTAAAACATGGTGATCAAAACACACACACACATACGTACGCACGAATACAACAACGCACGCACACACACATACACATACACACATATCACAAACACCTACACACCCATACACACACATACACACATATACGCACATACATACACATACAAACACACACATACACATACACACACATATACACACACATGCACACATACACATTCACACATACACATACACACACACACACATACATACACACACATACGCACATATACACACATACACATGTACTTACACACACATACACACGTTATTTACTTTATCATTAAAACATGGCGATGAAATCTAAAAGAATATTTGTAAGAAGTTGGCGATATCTTTTGATAAAGAAAACACGTGCGTTAATTGAAACTACAGTATTGTATATATTTTTGATTGGTAAAATATGTTAAACATTACGAAGAGATTGTCATTGTGGTCCACAACAAAGGTCCTGTGTATGTGCTGTCCTGTCTGTGGGAAAGTGCATATAAAAGACCTATTACTGCTTATCGAAAAGAATAGCTTATGTGGCGACAGCGGCTTTTCTTTAAAAGAAATGTGTCAAAACAAACTTTATTTATTTATTATTTTTGATCCCGATAATTTTCTATACATATTTAATAAAATAAAAAGAAGGAATTCCATGTTCCTCCAGAATTTATGAAATTTTGAGAACAAATTAATGTCTCTATACTAAAATATTTAATGCAAAATACTGTAGAAATAAATCCATAAGTTACATTACATGAACTTGTTTCATAATAAAATTATCATAATTCTTAGGATAATATATTTGAAAACATGAATAATTATTTTGTTATACATTATATTATCTAAACATTGATAAAACGAAAATAATCCTGGTAATAAATGTTTATTTTATAAAAATAAATAATGTTTTTAATTAGATGAAAAAAAAATCAATATTTTAATGTAAAAACCAAATTTAAATTAATGATAATTGTTAATATACATGTCACTTCGAAACAACACGTTTTGACGAATAGTGAATTCTTAAAATTTATATTATAAACACAATAGTAAAGATAATGATATCATAATGACGATAATTTTTCTTTAAATAAACCGAGGAGAAAAAATTAATTAAAATAATAAAAGAGCGTACTTTCATAAAAACACTATACGCAACCAAAGTTAACAAAACAATTGTAATGTCTGTGTGAAAAATTTAGAATTAAATTTATTCTGACCGTATGAACACAAGTTTCGACATATTCTACAACTATTAAATATAAAAATTAATCTATTCACGGACATACTCATATTTGGTGAGTGTTTTTGTTTGTAAATAATAGATTGCTAAAATTTATACATTAAGAAATAATAAACCAATTTGCAAAGGTGCAGGTGTTGTGGCATTTATTGTGAACGTTTGAAAAATATGTATTATATAAAACATGTTTACATACAGATTTCGATCAAAATTGGGTACCATGGCAAAACGTTTTAGAATTATTCAGTTAAATTTATATACAAATTAAATTACATATAAATTATTATAATATAAGATCAGATTCAATTTTTTCAAAATTTCATGTTTGGAAATACATTTAAACTAATATTCTTCAAGGTCAAATGTTTAACGTCTACGATCAGAGCCAGGCTGTTATAGCAGACGCCTCTCACGGGCGCAGTTTATGGTTTAATCTATCTATCGCGTCTCTGAAAGGAGGTAATATTCTTCTATTAATCAATTTATTTATCTTCTTTCTGTGGGACAATAAAATATATATTTACAAAAAAAATGTAAAAATAAAGTAAGTAGTAATATTAGATTGATTCACTAAATAATGAAATCAAGGAATCGGTCATTGAGTATAAATGATAAAACTCACCATCATTTATTATAAACTTTTAATATTTATTTACTTATTTTATTTATTATTAATGTATTTATTTCATTCTATAATATAATACATGAATTATATATTATTATTAGATGTTACAGTTATAATTTAACGTTATTCAATTATAAAATACTAAAATAGATTTCTGATATCAATAGTTTTCTTCAATTCCAGTTATCGTGTTTATGAGAACCGCCACAAATAAGCTATTTTGAATTCTAAATTAAAAGTTAGAAAATACTTAACAACAAAACAACCTTATGTTTGAAGAATTTTGAATGACAACAGATTTAACAATTAAAAATATATTATAAATTCTGGTAACAATGAAGGACTAGCTCGACTTTTCCACAAGTATTAATTCGCTTAATTATCAGACTATAATTATACAATATGTCATTAGCATTCCATAACAAAAACGATCACATGTCGAAATCTCTTCTCAGCAACTTCAAATGTAAATTTACCATTTGTTATAGTTAACCAGTGAAGTTTTGTGTAATTTCACATTTTGAATTGTTGAAATTTTCATTAAATACTTGATATTGATATGCGAGGGCAGGGCCTCTCGACTCTTGTTTGACGATTTATTTGATTTGATATAATATTATGTAAAATGTGGGGCAGCTGAAGGCCACTGTTTTTGATTTATATTGTTCCGAGGGGTCGCTGTTCACAGGGCCCCTCGAACCTTGTTGGAATTGTTTTCCGGGCCTTTTGTGGTCGGCAGCAAATTAATTTTTCTTTCCGTGGTCAATCTTTAGCCAATGTGTGTGGAAGGGAGAAAGTACAAATGTTAATAATAATCGGTGTGAAATAAAAGAAATATTTCTTTCATATTAAACTGACAAATAATGTGTTTGTAAGTATCTATTTAATGAAACCTTACATAATATAGCATTTACTTATTTTAGCTCTCATTGATTAGATGTAGAAAGTGGTGTTTACTCTTAAAATTAAAACATATGCCAATATGCAGTTGATTTGTGAACTTTATTCGAACAAACAATAACAAATTTTGATCGACATGTGTCCATTTCATTTACATTTACACAAATCGGTATTAAAGGTAACTCGTCAAAATGTGGTATATTATAAAGATCCCTTGCTGCTTATCGGAAAGAGTAGCCTATGTGGTGGCAGCTGGTTTCCTCTATAAGAAAATGACCATATAATTATATGACGTCCACTAGCCGATGATAAGATACAAATCAATGTGCTCTAGTGGCGTTAAACAAACCCAACGTTTTTTTCCACATGAAGCTTTGATTTAAATAAAGTACGGTGTTATGTAAGCGAGAGTAATGACACCGGGTATTCGTGAACAACACATCAAGCATATCTTATGTATAACGAGACAAGAAAAAGTTTAGATCTTCAAGAAGTTCCATATCATACATAATCCGTGACCGAGTGGTTAAGCTATCGGACAAGGCTGGTAGGTACTGAGATCGAATCTCTCAGTCGAGGCATGGAATTTTTAACCTCGATATCGACTCCAACCCAGGGTGAGTGCTCCGCAAGGCTCAAATAATAAAAAGTAACAATAGTGACAATAGGATAAAAAGAAACTGTTGGAGAATATAAATAATCTAGCACATAAATTATATCTGATAAAAAAAATTCCATATTCAAATGCTTTAAACAAATATTTTCACAAATTATATCTGATCAAAACTTTTCTATATTCAAATGCTTTAAACAAATGTTTTCCCAAATTATATCTAACTGGTCAAAACTTTTCTATATTCAAATGCTTTAAACAAATATTTTCCCAAATTATATCTGATCAAAACTTTTCTATATTCAAATGCTTTAAACAAATATTTTCCCAAATTATATCTAACTAATCAAAACTTTTCTATATTCAAATGCTTTAAACAAATATTTTCCCAAATTATATCTAACTGATCAAAACTTTTCTATATTCAAATGTTCAATTAACCGGACACACATGGGACCAAGTAAAATGTCCGGTTTCGGATGTGTTCGGTTTTCGGGGGTTAGATTTACACTAAATGGTCAGATTTGGACTGAATTATTTGTAAGATTTTGGTGATATTCCGGTTTAGAGAGGGGCTGGTTTAGAGGGGTTTTACTGTATATTCAACCAATGGAGAAAAGGACGGGGATCTATTATAATTTAAAATCTCATTAAATATCTGAAAGGTGGAAAGATCAGAAGTCATCTAACGCAATATTCAGTTCAATGATGAATTACCTCCACCAGATTGAAACCATATCGTTCTTGTTGAAACATTCATAAAATGCTGATCTTGGTCTGCGTCTGTAGAGCTTTGGGCAAATAAAAGGTGCAAACATTACCTCTATTCCTTGCATTCACTGTAGTGGACACTGTTGGAATATTATCTGGAATAGACAAAAGACTGTAACATTGTACATGATGACAGTGATGATGATAATGATGATGATAATGATGGTGGTGGTGATGATGATGCTGATGCTGATGATGATATGTACAAAAATGTCGAATCATTTCACACCCACTGCATACGTCACGTAACATTGTAAAGCGATTCGACAGTTTTATATTTGTTAATCATAGAATCGAGGCAACGGTCACATCTTTTTCATTGAACATTGGTGGTAGGATATGATTATGTGGCAGGTGTAATAGAGTAATGTTACGTTATACGTATAATGGGTGTAAAGCGATTCGACATGTTTGTACTTGTTAATCATAGTATTGAGGCAACCGTCACATCCTTTTCATTGAAGTGTTACGATATGATTATGTAGCAGGTGCAAGAGAGCATTAACATTTGTTGTTTTGTTTCCAAAGGCCCGTTCTCACTTGAACGATATTCTACACGAATTCCGTGCGACTACAAAATCGTACATGGTGTACGGGAGTCGCACGGAAGTATTTTGATAAATCGCACAGGTTGTTGGGGTGTTGGGTGTAATTCGTACGGGTCGCATACAAGCGTATATCATGCAAGCGTATAAGAGCCCATTGCGACTGTTGTACAAGTTGTAGGAATATCATGCAAGGGTATAAGAGCCCATTGCGACTGTTGTACAAGTTGTAGGAATATCATGCAAGGGTATAAGAGCCCATTGCGACTGTTG